>JAHHFK020003788.1:0-122600 GCA_024533555.2 Aedes koreicus
AAATGCACAACCAGGCAGGCTCGACTGAAGGGCTTCTGCCCGCTGTTCGGATGCTCTCGTTCAATCCGGATGTTGTCTGCACGTATCGAAGCTTGTTCGCCCCAGGAAGTGATTGGAGATGATTTTCGCGACCGGTGGTCAGCTCACGGGAAGGATGACATCCGTTGGTTTGAATTAGAAAGATAGACAAAAATTGATTAGTAAAACCCGTGGTCAACGTGGCCAATCGTGTCAACATTTAAAATAAGTTTCTTTACGCTTGAACATAGGAAAAGCAATTCGTTCAGATGAACTTCATCCTCAGATCAGCGATATTTTCGTACAGGTTGAGTTTCTCCAAGACCGATAGATTCGGGAAGGCCTACAAAGGACAAATCCCTAATCAAACATCATGGAATAAACCAAACTGCTTTTTTTTTCATCCACTTGCGCAAACCGTCGTATACTTCGCAAGATGCTGCAATGAGCCGCTATGACTCTGTTTTCATTTAATACTAATCCCAAAACGGAACCGATCCAGCAGTTCAAGCACGATTTACTGATGCATAATCTTGTATTGGTGCTGGAAGAATACTTCCGGGCAGTTGATACAATTCGATAGATACGTCAATAGATGCAACGTGGGAAAACATCGGTTCGATGGGGGTGAACATAGCCGGTTCGATTGTCAATTTGTGCAGTATCAGTTGCTTTAGTCACAACACCGACTTCGATAGAATAGAAAAGATCGTCGGAGGAATCTCCGTTTTTTTTGTTCATCCTGAATAATGAAGTCTAGTGTTCTAGAATCGTGGGTCAACGGATAAACTTGCAATCTAGTAAAGGAAATGCATGCTAGGGTGAGTATATCAATTGCGACTGTCCTGCAAACACACTCATTTGCCATTGGGATAAATTTGATTTCAATTGATAAAACCTCCTTGAAGACAGTGTGTATACAAGCAGATCTCTGGGTCGCTTCAATTGTGGCATTGATGCATCAGTCGGAAGGGTAACCACGGTGGGCTCTGGTTTTTAACTCTTGGACCGATCCATATAGCTGTGATTAACTGTAAATATACAAATACACATTGTTATTTAATATCGCAACATTATGTTGTGTTATGTTTATGTTATGATAACCAATAATCCTTCAGAGTTTATCCGGTTTTGTGAACAAAACTTGCACATACTCTACTTAATTCCTTCTCTTTGTAGATGCAAAAATTTCCATCTCATGATTTCTGATGGTAAGAAAAATGATTATATGTATTACTGTGAAGCTGCAAAAATCAAGATTTGACTGCAAATAAGTACAACCAAGCACATATCGTCCAGATAATATTGCAAGCCAACATGAAGTAGTCCGCAGTCAACAAAGTCCGAATATTACTCTTGATCTAAATATTAATTGCTTTGTTGTTGGTACTGTTATTGCTTAAGTTTTGTGTGATAGACATGTAACTTTCGATGAAGAGATTCGTCGAACAGCCCACTGTTGCGTAATCCATTGCGCGGTATATTTAACTTAATTTAATTTAATTGAAAGTCGAGATTGATTATATGCCCTCTTAGACTGTGTTAAAGGTAAAAGGTCTTCACTTACAGAAAATATTACTTTCAAGAACTCGACGTCAAGTTGCTACCATCGAGGCCTTAGGCAGAGAGCTATGAAGGTAATTTAAACATATGATTTTTATAATCACCGTTATTGTGACAAGAGTTTAATTTGTTAGATGGGAACCACAACCTGCCATCGTTACGCAGTACATTAATAAACACTCGGCCACTGGATTCGTGAAAGTCCTTAGTAATTTTCCAAATGTCCGGTAAGCCATGGGTGCTCTAGGAACAGCAAAGCCACAGGAAACCGGTGTCATCATTGCCGGTAAACCTTGGAAGCTTCAGAAGCGGGAAAAGATCTATGACGGAAACATGGCTCACAGTAAAAGTCGTTTATTTTATAGCGTGCACAGGCTCCTGGTGTCCTTCTTGATTTGTGTTTGGTTACATCAAACCGTCCTCCTCGAATCCGTGAAATTCGTCGTCCGACATTTCAACAGAAACACCCGCGGATACGTATCCCACATCTGAAAATCTACCGTTCGTAAATTGAGGAGACGTTTCTCAATTTTCTCTTAAGCCAGCGCAAAAAAAATGACTGAACTGAACTACACGAGGATACAGAATGAGCCTGTGCACGCTGCTATAAATCTTTTGTCTTTTTGACTTTTATTGTGAGCCGTATTTTGGTATTGTCTCACTCACTCTCACAGGACGCTTGAAAACATGGCTCACAGTAAAAGTCAATTTTTTTATAGCGTGCACAGGCTCATGTCGTTTATCACTGTTTTCGAAAGGAACCATCAAAGGTCTACACTCTACACATTGGAAAGGAAATAACATATTTAAAGGATGTTCACTAATTCTATGCAATGGAGATATAGTTAGGCTCAGCCATATAGTCATAGAGATTGGAATTTTGGCCTACAATATCAAAATTCATTTGCTGTTTGTCGCATGGAAACCTAATGTCAAGAGAGGCTTTTCCATTAACAAAGAATGTCTTTTTGAGAATATGCGGGACGAATCAGTTATTGATCGACGCCTGGTGTATGACGGTGCCGCGTATGCCGGAGGATTAGAAAAGGTAGGAATCTCCAAAATACCCATTCAGAGAGTTCTGAACTCCCATTCCCTTTACTTGGAAAATAGAGAACGGCGCAATAAAGACGCCCTTGATTCAGATAAAGTGAAAATGGTTAAACGGCAACGTGAAGCAGAAGTAAGAACGCTAGAGGCTTAACGAAGAAAAGTATTAGACGATGCATAAAATCGTTAGGCTCATATATTGAACGTTTCTTAAACAGGCCCGAGATTATCTGCTTATTCGATCACTTATTTAATTATATACAATGTGCAATTATTATTTATATTACTTCAGCATTGAAGGGAATCTCGTATTACTTTAAGGCTGCGATATTTTAATTTACATAAACATAGCTATGAATGGATGGGGTCTCCATTTTGCCTTTCAAGTTGCAATGCCAATCCGGAGAAGTTGAATTCTATTCGCCGTCTGGTTCAGTATCTTGCTTTATTAGGAATATTTGCTGTGGGCATAGTATTTCATTGTGTTTGCCAAGCAGTATTTCAATATTTGTTAACGAAAGCAGCTATGTCGTGTTGCAAATTGTTTGCAGTTCATACAATGTCGATAAATGTGGTACTCAACCTCAGTGTCGATTATTCATTAAAATTTTTAAACACAACGATTGAAGGTATGAAATAATGGCATAGCACCAATAACAACCTGGATGTTCTTGAAATCTGACTGGAAAGACAGGGAATTTTATTTCCGAAATTGAATCGATACCCTGTTTAGGCAATCGCATATATTTTGCTCTGCGGCAAGTGTTATGAGCCATATCTAAATCCTTTGCCAAACCATTCGATTGAATGTCCGCATTACTCTGAGGATGACTGGCAGAAACCATATTATCCAACTGTTTGAATGGTACGACGAAAGACCACAACATACTGCTATAAAAATACATTCGATGATTCCGTCATTCCAGCCGTTTTTTCCCTCCGTGTAAATAACTTGAAACCCTTCTCCTTTCTGGCATCCCTGTTGATCATCTGACAGTTTGCCTTCCAGCTTGTTTCGTGAGAGCTCCCTCCAGTGTGAGTTCCATCATCATCAGTTCTAGCGTTTTACTTTCGGGAGCGAACTCGACCGCCGAGCTCAGTTTGATGTTTCAGTTTTTCTCTCGTTGCCAAGCGTATCAGATCGGTGTTGGCCGAGCGCTGTGAAAGTAGTAGCGTTCTTTCTTTTTCGTGTCGGTCGCTAGGACCAGAATATCAAGAAAACGGTGCTCGTGTGCCCGGAGTACCACACTCTAGAGGCAGTATTACGTATTCCGAAGTGGAAAGTAGCGAATTTTCAGCGAAAAGTGCACTTTGAATCGTGAATTATTTTGTAAGTGTGTGCATAAGGCATTCATTGCAGTCATCACCGCAGCCGTCATTGGTTGGTTTTGGATGGTGATCAATCGAATCAGGTTTTCGCTCTGCTTAGAAGAATAATCATCGTTCCAGTCGTGTAGTGGCTGGATTTTGTGAGAGCAAGAGTGAGTGTCGCGTTTTAGATTATACGGGTTTGGGGAGTGGCGGAGGTGAGCACACGCAACAAGAAGAAAACTCCACAACAAAGCAAAAGAAAGCAAAGAACCGTAGTTCGTGTCAATCTCTCCGTCGGTCGTGTCGTGTTTGGAGGAGCCATTGCTCTGTGTCTGACATTCGGGTCGTGAAATTATGATTTTTTGTAGTGATTTTCCAGGTGGAAAAGTGGACAGAATGTAGCGGAAGCTACCTGTAACCGTTGGAGTAATTCGAAAGGTACAGATTTGTGGCGTAATTTGCATTGGTGGGTGAGTGGAGTTGAGGATAAATCCGTTTGTGTGTTTGAACTTTCAGCAAATCGGGGACAGCTAGAGTTCTTTCGTTTTGGGATTGTGAAGGTTTTTTCAGAACGTAGTAGAAGGTGTAGCAGTATGTATTGTAATTTGTAGTTCTAGTTCTGGTTAGGGAGTGTTTCCGAAGGTTTGTGGGGGTGGCATTGGAGCACTGGAAACAGGGAGGATAAAACTAGAAAGAAGTCGGTGAAGCAGTGTAGTAAGAGCCCGTAGTAAAGAAGCAAGCACTGGAAAAAGTAAGTGCGAAGTTGAAGGAGAATCTGGTGGATGATTGTGATGATGGTGATGATGATGATTTCAAGGCAGATGAAGAGAGTGCAAAAGAGAACGAACAAGACTGCGTGAGTGGAAAGCGGATGAGTGTGTGGAAGAAAAGTGGCAAACGAACAGATTCTTTACGGCAGTGTTTCCAGAATGCTTGATTTTGATTTCAAAGCACTTTTACCAGGTCAAGGTCTCTTGACAGAGCTGCTGAATCTTGACCATACAAAATGATATTGAACATACAACATCAATTAGTCATTCGAGCGGAACGTCATTGTAATAGCGAATCATATCAATTGCTGAGGCTCTTTCGACTAAATTTAGTATTAAAATGAATTAAGCAAAATAGATCACTGAAGTCGGTATTTGACGGTATTAATACCAGACCGACTGGGATAAGACGCAACCACGCTTACCTCTATATCACCGGCACCGTTATGAACAATGATTTGCTTCATCAACTGCTTATTATAGATTTTAAGCTAAATCTGCCACTGGCGGCAAAAACGACTTAGAAACGAACGTTTTCTTTACTATCAATTTCAAATGTTCACTTTCTCTATGAAATTAATATAGGGTATCTTTTCAAAACTCAGCCTAGCATGATATGGTTGATATCATTTTTTAATATAACTCGTTAAATAATTGAAGCTGAACAATGCAATAGGTCCTAAGTAACATTGAGAAATTTTCTGTGTCGTCTCTCTCATTCGTTAATAGTTTGTCTATTAAACGATTTTCTGATGTTTTTGACGTATTGGATTCTTAATTGCACTTTATATTACCGTACTGTGTGTTGAAAATACTTGAACATGTTTTTACATAGCCGTACACTGAACCCAAATATCCTCCATTTAACGAATTAATCCTCCGTCGGTTGATATCGAGGCATTGAAATCGCATTTTCGAATGATAGATGCAAGCGGAGGACGATTTTCTAAAAACCAGATGATTATCCTTCTAATGTTGAACAACTAATAATACGCGAAGTGAATTGACCTCCCGTTCAAATTTGAATGCACGCTGTATGAAAAATCGTCATCCTAAAGTGGAATGCGGATTGCATTGGAAAAACCCTATAACGCAAATCATTCGAAATGAGGATGACAAACATTCCATTTTACATCATTCTGTAAAAACATATCAATCGCTATCAGAACTGGTACCATCACGAATAAAGGATCGAAACCCTCTCGCTTCCCACGGAGTCACGGAAAAATATTGCCTGACTCCTTCAATTTTTGTGCTCCCGCTGCAATCTGTGCTCAACGGTGGGGGAAGTGTAATGTGAAATAAAATTATGTTGTTGAATTGTTTCAAATTATTCATAAATCGCTAATGATCTACACGGTTTTGAAACTAACATCATATTAAATTTGGTTGATTATCATACGAAACATGGATGATCGTCATACGGATCTAACCATAAGCGAATCATCCGATTTCCGTCGGTTTATATCGAATCATATAAATCGCATTTGCGAATGGCAGATGCAAGCGTATGGCGATAATCTTGAAACCGGATGATTTTCCTTCGCTTGGTGAACGATTCATAATACGCTAAGCAAAAGGACTTCCGTTCGACATCGAGTGCATGCTGTACGAATGATCGTCATCCCAAAATGAGTTGCGTTTTGCATTGGCTCAGCAAATTCAATTCAAATCATCTGAAATGATGCTGCAAAACATTCCATTGTACACCATTCGTTGATGGCAAGTTGATAATCTATCAATCGCTATCAGAACTGGTACGATCAGGAATAAATCGTGAAAAACCGACCGATACTGACGATGTGCTGGTAGAACTTTCTTCCGGCACATCGATTTTTGGCTTTTTTTAGGACTAAAGAAGTGCAAAATTATAGGAGCTTTATACACGGAAACCCTCTTAGGGTTACTCACGCCATTCTTAAATCGCTATTATCTGAGCGTTTAATGATGCATACATAGTCTTAAAACAAACAGCACGTTAAATTTAGATTATTATCATACGAGAATCGGATGATCGTCATTTCAATCCAATTCCCGAATGCAGTTTGTTAAAGAGCACAAGCAATTTACTTTTCAGTAGATCTTAGGATGACGTTTTGATTCAGTGTAGTATGTTGCAGTTTAATTTCCCGTTTTTCATTCTACCTGTTCAAAAATTATCACAAAGCGTTGTTCATTCTTTAATTGAAGGAATAAAACAAATATACTATAATTGTTTTGAAATTGGAAATATCTTCTCAACATCATGGGATCCTACTAGTGAACAGCAGTTTCTGCTAGAACCAAAGATTTGAAAAGAAAGTATCGATAGGTCCGATAGAGCTCAGCAGGTTATGAAATTGAATAGAAGTAGTTTGAAATTGAGCGTACACACTTAGAAAATTTTACAGTATTCGGTAATTTTTTACCGAACTTTCAACAGCTGAACGTTCGGTAATCTGTTCGGTAGTTAAATCAATTACCGAACGTTCGGTACTCAAATTTTTTAATGAACTGTCAAAAACTACCGTACAATTCGGTAATGGAAGATTTGACGATCTGTCAAAAAATACCGTACAGTTCGGTAATTTGTGTAGTCTGGTACCGAACCGTTTCGGTATTTTTTTTTTTTGTGTTTATCATTAAACACCAAAATATTCGGATGTTATTGGTTTATAAATATATTAAGCAATACTATATTTCCAGCATATGGCGCAGTCAACAAAATACTACGAACGATGAGTGTTGGCTGCATCGGATGCTGGTCAGTGAAGTTGTCTTCTACCTGCAGATGGATACAATGCAACAAATATATTTTGCATGTGTATCATTTAGAATGAAAATCCATCGAACCTATTGATTGTTTAGCGTGTAATCAGCACATTTGAAATATTTATAGCTAGCCGGATGAAAGCTCTAATTAACGCTGGTTTATTTTCTACATACATACATGGAATAATTAAAATTAATCAATATCCAAACCACCTTCTGAACAACCGATCACTGGAACCACGAGACTTCATAGAAAATGGCTGACAGTTTGACAGTTAATAATACTTTACCGGGCTTCGGTGATTCAGAGTTCGTTTTACGTTTTGTTCAGTAAAGTGCTTACCGTATTCAGTGATTGTTTGTTTTTACCGTATTGATTGTATTTTTTTCTACCGTATAGGGTAAATAAAATTTAACATTACAGATCGTTCGGTAAAGTGTTACAAAATTACGGTAACATTTTTTATGTTTACCGAAAAATCGGTAAGATGCTATGTTTACCGAAATGTTTCGTCAATTTTTTTACCGAACAGCAAAATCGAATTTAAGTGTGTAGGTCTTTGTTTTGGCAGTATTTCGAAGCAAACGTAGAAATCTGGGTCCTCCCTTAGCTCAGTCGGGAAAGGCGCAGCTACAAAGCAACACCATGCTGGAGGTGGCTGGGTTCAATTCCCGGTCTGGTCTAGGTTTTTTGTGTTAGTAAATTTTCTCGACCCCCTGAAAGGGGGGTGGGTGGGCGTCCCACACAATAATAAATAGAAAAAAGTGTTGGTGGGCACCGAAATCTCTAATTAATTAATTGGGGAGGGGGGTGTGAAAAAAAAAGTGGAGAAAAAAAAACGGATAAAAAATCGTTCCGGAATACGTCAACCTCGAGTCACGAATTTCGGAACAAGTCAAAATTTCATTTACGAAAATACACCATGAACAAAAGTCATGAATATGTGAACTTTGTTCCGCAAAATTACTATAACGCTAGAGTAACGTAGTTTCATGCAACGTGTGTCATGAAAACGTGAAAACTTTTCTTGGTAATCATAATTTAGTTCACGTATTCATGATTAATGTTTTCGAAATCGGATTTATATCGTGATACAGTTCACAAAAGCAGCCACGTAGTTCACGGACTGTATTTGGAACGAAATTTTTGTTCATGAATATTAGAAAAAAATTCAAGAATTTATAAAATAACATGAGAGTATACTTTCGCATGAGGACTAGAAAAAATGCTAAAGGTATTCGATTATACGCATCCATGCGTATTGCATTTTATTGTAAGTATGAATTAAAAACATATAAAAGGAATAATCATTGAATAAAATTATCGTTAAATAAGAAAAGTTAAATGTAGGATTCTTATGAATTATACATTCGGTTAGATTAGGTCGTTTAGTTAAGAAATGCTTCTGATAACATCTTGAGTCACCTTCGGCATTTCTAGAATTGAGGCATGTATCCCGAATAAATATGATTGTATGAACATCCAGACTGTTTAACAATCCGGTGCATACTTAAGACTTAATACGAACGATACTTGTAGGCATAAACATATAGCATGATGAATATTATCGGCTTTGTAATCTGCGCCACCAAAGACAATACAAAATCCAGCTGCTTTATTCGGCGTTCCAACCATCACCAACTGCGGTTGTAAAGAAACACTTCCGAATTGTTTCTCTAGGTACTCAATTCAAAATCATTTTAAAACTTTCACTTTCGTTTACACCTCACAACAATGACTGACTAGAGTTTTTACAAGCGTTACAGTAAAATGACAGTTCACGAACAACGTTCACGATAAGAGGAACAAAATCACGCAAATAGATTTAAGAGTTCACGTTATTATGATCGAGGATCATGATTCCCAGTCATTTTTATTGTGTTACGAAATGCCAAACAGACATAAATTGAGTTCACGACATCGTGATTCTTTTCATGGAAATATGATTTAAGGAATCACGTTTATGAGTAGAAAGTCACATATTCCGAATTGATGTTAGTTCACGATGTTGTGATTTTTTGTTCTGGAATATGAGAACGGATTTTTTTCCGTGCAATAAGCTTATTGTGAAAGCAATAAGCTTGAAATGCTAAAGAAGTTAGACATCTTTGCCAAACATCCCACTGCGAGGTAGGTCAAGGCAGGGACGAATCCGCCACCTTCACTGGCAAAAATGTCTATATCTGATCGCGCGCACACCGCCAAAGGCACAAAATGGTTCTAGTGATGCGAAATCTCTGTTTTTACACTCCCTGAAGACCACATGTGATGGGAATAAATTTCCAATTAGAGGTTTTGAAAACCCAACTTCTTATTTTTACCAGTAATGTTTTTCTCGTCGTTGTTTACTTAACAACCTCAGAGATAAACCTGATAAAGTGTTGTATGCTGATCCTCCAGACAGTATGTTTTGATGGAAACCCCATCATAGGCATGAATACACTACTAATTAATTATATTTTATTGCGTACAGTGCACCAAAGAAACTGCTGTTCACTACTGGGATCCCATGATGTTGCGAAGATATTTTCAATTTCAAAAAATTATAATTTAAATTTGGCACACTGTACGCAATAAAAACATCATTAATTAGTAGTGTATACTATATTTCTAGGGTTTTTTTTTTCATTGGGGCGAATCTACAATTGAGAGACTCTCTCCGGGTTCGCTCTCTTTCATTAACCAATTTAACCAAAATTAATAAACCAATCACCTTTACGTTTTTCATTCTACTATTTGTAGAGTATGCTAGCCAGCACTGTTGTGTTTCGATCTGTACTAAAGAATCCCTCGAATGTTTTATAATGGCACTGTAATGAATGAAAGAGAGCGAGCCCGGAGAGAATTTCTCAATTGTAGATTCGCCCTAATGAAAAAAAAAACCCTAGAATTGTTATTTTTGTATTCTCCATACGTGGAGTAACGATTATGATGATGTAGAAAGAAATATTTTCTCATTACCATGAGGTCCTAGGAGTGGACAGTAGTTTTGATAGAACGAAAGATATGAATAGAAAGTGTTTATAGTTCCGTTAGTGTACGGCAGGCTGTGAAAAAATTAATTAAAATAGTTGAAATTGAGCGAAGTATATGTGAAGTAGTACTCGAACCAAGCACACATTCTTTTGTCTTCAAGTCAAAGTACGATGAGAGAAAATTGAGTAAAAATTACACGTTGTATTCTAAAAATAAACCCAAAAGCGGGAGATAGTTCTCTCTGCCATGTAGGCAATAAGGCAAAGTGTACAAACAATCGCTAGAACCATCACAAGCCATGGTAGTACAAGACCACGATACAGGTACCCATTATTTTTCAAGTCAACGGGATACCTTCCCCGTGCCTATCCAGCACGTGAATAGTATGGAAAAATAATGTGTGCTTGGTTCGAGTACTACTTCACATGCCCTTCGCAGAATTTCAACTACTTCTATTCAATTTTTCACAGCCTACCGTACACTCACGGAACTATCAACACTTTCTCTTCATATATTTCGTTTTAGCAAAATTACTGTCCACTCCTGGGGTCCACTCATGCTGATGAGAAAATATTTCCTTCTACATTATAATAAAACAAGTCCAAACATTCAAATTCGTTTGTAACTGTAGGTGGGACACGGACGAACAAAATAATAATAAAAATTATATACATTCGTTTTTGGCCGCACAAATTAATTAAGCTGCTACAGTTAAAATATATCTGACATCCACTGGATTGTTACTGAAAAAATAAAAATTAGTTATGTATTAACATCCTACTAGTCCTGGAAAAGCTGAAAACAGAATAGATCATTCAAAATATCAAAGATAAAAAGTTCAACGAAAGATATTATTTTATAAGACATGTTGTTAATTTTTTTCTTCGTACTGTTCTAGTTACATTTCAAAGATAGCAATTGGAGTGATTGAAGAGCACGCTTTGGTGATTTTTGAAATAAATGGCTTATCTTACCATAATACCATAAACACAATATTTAAATACATTACTGCTATAAATGTTATGCTGAAATGCTGAAAAAAAATTGAGCATTTGATGCTTGTTATGTTGCTCCAGGCTCTTAAATGATTTAAGAATGCAAATTTTATTCCAAAGCGTTCTGAAATTTTTAATTAAACGAGAATGGAAATTAATATGATCAAGTTGTATATCCATATTTACAGGTATGGATATACAACTTGATTTATAGTTATACGATCTTCAGTCGCACCCCCTCACTTCGCTATTGTCAAAATGACAACATTGCCCAGGTTACGCCAACCAGCGTCATAATGTTTCAGCTGGCAGTCTTTTGTGATCATATGACTCGTGGAGGCGTGAGGTAGGAACTTGTGATGACCAGATGTCGATCGCACCCTCCTTCGAAGTTGTCAACTCACTATTTGAAGCCCAAACAGAACTAATTATCCGTGTTGGATCAAAAATGTTCCCTTCTTGTCTCTGATGAGTATTATAAGTTTATTTTACTTGTGCAACAAAATGAAATAAACTAAACAGACTAAAAATTGTATTTCCGCTTGAAAACTCAAGACATTGTTGAGGAATAAGGGCCTGTTCATAAACCACGTAGACTCATTTGTGAAAATCTCAGACTCCCCTCTCCCCTCGTAGACTTTTCTCCATAATTTTTTTGACTTTGGCCAAATACCGACCGCCCCCCCCCCCCCCCCTTCCGCCATAAAAGTCTACGTGATTTATGAATAACCCCTAAGATAACCAAATTAATTGTAACTTATTCATAGTTCGCATGGCCCATGAAAGCATTTGTTCGTATCTCCCCAAAAGTCCATATGTTTTAAAATCGCAAACTGTTTACCTCTTTTGTTCACTCGCAAATTTGTTTTCCTCTTTTTTATTTATTATTTTTTTCAGTCTCGAACTCAAACTCTTTATCATTTAGTTCAGTTTTGAACTAAATCAACGGTTGCATGGACGTGGCCAGGTAAGCAATGGAGGAGTGCTTTCGTGGAGATTATTGCGTGAAGAAACGTATCAGTAAATGGTTTCGTTTTTCCTCATCGTAGCTCCATCCACGAGGTGTGCAAATGGCAATGCTAATACTAATGCTAAAGGCCGAATCCTAGTTCCATAGCCCTACGTTAGAGCTCCTTTTTTTACGCTTGAAGTTTTTTAAATGCTTTTGTCTGTATTCTCTTAAAGACACTATCAAATTCCAGGCAGAATTCACTATAAATTTAAGTATAAATCCTTATGATCCATTTGATAGGTCTCCTGCTGTTCCAATCGATCAATGTCGCCTAATACAGGCTCTTTGATTATTTTGTGCTCGAAAATTTACTCTTTTCTTGAAATTGTGGTAGCCCAGAAAAGAGTCGATGGTTTTGCTGGCTTAAAACCATTTAGAAAGGCTGAAAATGTTTTAGTATCCTAAAACGATCCCCATCGATACTATTCAAGATATCAAAGAAACCGGAAGCCAGGTATGTTGTATTGAACTTGGATGCCAATACTAAACAGTTCAACCGGATGGGTTGTCCTGTGCATAATGCGTTCTTTGATGGTTACATTTGACTGGACTATAGGGACATCACCATCGAGAGACGATACTCTGGAGAGGCCAGCATACACCAATTGCTGTAAATTCTCAACTGGCTTGATCAAGCGACTGCGTAGCAACGGCTGCCTAGCCAGCCGCTTGCTAGCAACAGCAAGCTGAGTCATCGGCTACAAGGCCAACGGTTGCTCGCCAGTTCAGGATACTTGCCACCGCCAGCTGCCAATCCAATACCGACTCATTGTCGCTCCAAACATCTTCAAAAACCACCGAACGAATGAAGCATTACCCGAAGGTGTACCCGTTATATATCGGTTTACTGCTGTATATGAGACCTCCCTTACTTACATTTGAAATCTGTGATAGGAAAATCACACTTCCGCAAGGGTATGGGGAGCAATATCCTCGGAAGATTAACTTCCTCTATTTTTCTTAGAAAAGTGTGTTAAAATCATAGCCAATTACTACCTCAACAATATTTTGAAAGGACATTTGATGGAACATGCTTCAACTATTTTTAGAATCCGCAAATGAGTTTCTAAACCGAGTTCTGTTTTGTTCATCAAAATTTACTTAGGCCTGGTTCAAGAACAGTTGCCGTACTTTATTCCTAAAGAATTATGGCCGGCTTCTTCGCCATACGTAAACCGATTGATCTTTTCCATTTAGGGCATTATGGTAGAAAACTTTACAAACTGGGTATTGAGAAATTCAAAGCAACTCTGCAGAAAATATGGAACAAAAGATGCCTGTCGGTTGTAATGCTTTGCCAAAACTACTGAAGTCAATCATTAAAACAAAAGGTGACCGAATTGAACTCTAAGTCCATCAAGTTATACCTTAATATGGTAGTAAAAGAACCCAAAAAGAATTAATAGAAAATGGCATTTCAATTCAAACCAGTGACATTTAATTGTTGCTTCACTTTATTGGGACAACCCTGTATATCACTTTACCCAAGAAACTATTGTTGCAATATAGGACTGTTTTACGGCTAATACAGAGCTGATTAGCCATATCTCGACCTTATATTTAATTTTTGACCAATTATAGGGCTTTTTGCTTACTTGCATACTCACGAAGAAATGCTTTTCTAACCGTTAGCTGGCTTTTGTCTTTGTTTTCTCAAAGGATAATCACTCATTCTTTGAAGAATCGGCTAGTAGTGCTCGTAGAAATTCCTTGAATTGTAACGGGGTTTCCAAGTCCAGAATTTTATTGAATTGATCCATGTCCATATCCAAAACGCGTAAAATTTTAAACTAAAACACAGTTAGGCTTCCGCCTAACAGCACCGTTGTTGGTTAAATGGCGATCAAAAATTTTCAGCCAAAGCACAGTGGCAGCCCAACACTACGATTTGGATCTTTTCGTGGAAGGCGCGCACGTATACTGAAAACATACTACTCTTAAAATACCTTGCTCTGCGTAAAATTGACTTTTCCAATTTAACTTTAAGATTGAGTTAAAGCTACCTACCTAGTTTTGAGTACTATCACACTTTATTTTGGGTAGTTTGGTTTCTCCGTGTACAATCAAATAATATGACACGAGCTCACCAGAAAGTTGTCTATTGCATGGGATTATTCCTTTTCCTTCACAGTTCACAAAACAAATCTAGAGAAAATCGTCTAAAGGTCGAAAGTAACAATTGTAAACAATGACTTAAAACGTAAACTTCCTGGAAATGCCAGGTTGCTAACATCTATATCTACTACCGACGGGAAGATAATAACTCCCTGTATATGTTTCTGGTGCTATTTTGTTTGTGGGAGCAATCAGATCCCAGAAAAATACGCTAGAAGTCATTGTTTACAAATGTTACTTTCGACCTTTTGACTGTTTTGTCTAGAAATCAGCTTTTTCAGTTGGTTGATTCCTGGACCAGTTCCACCAAACTGGGAAATGGCATCCCGTAGTTCCATTATTGTCACTACAAGCTAGAACAACCAGTAAGCATGTTAGTTTGGACACAAACAAACTCGGGCCGTTATTAATGTTTTCTCTACAAAAAAAAAAATTACGAAAAAACAACTAGAATTTACAAAACACGTCCACTCGCGATCAGTCTAAGTGAATGTTACTTTTAACTAAACATTTTCAAAATCAATCAAATCTGAATTCTTCCTACGCAAAATCTGGCAACACTGCTCGCGCTTTTGACGTATGCACAGAAGACTTCTTTTTTCTTCCTCGTGTGGCCCTCTTCCCATTCTCGCGTTGTGTGAGCTCTGCTGCTGCTCCCACCGTCATCGTCATCATCGTCATCATCATCATCATCACCGTTCCGTCGGATCTGGAGGGTATTCTCCTCTTCGAAACTTCGGGTGTTTTTACGGTCATTTCAAGAGTCACAGCCCACCAATCCAGGCTTGCTACTAGAGCTTTAACCGCAGATAGATAAAATGACTGACTAACTACTTGTCGAGGTAAAATTGGGTGTGTACTGTGTTTGCCATCGGTGATACTGGTGATACTTCATTAGGAGTAGAAGAAGAATCAGTGAAAGGTGGTGGATTTGATTAGGCAGAGAAAACTGTGCAAATTGTGTTGGTGTGTGCGACGCTCGAATTTCCCCGTTAGTTTCTTGCTTGCGATTGTGGTTTTTGCAATTTTCGCTCTTACTCTCCTTTTACCGGAACGGGCTCGATGGGAGGAAGAAAATATGCTGTAAACAATATTGAATCCCCTCGTCCGTTCCGGTGCAAATGTGGATTGGTGCACTGGTTTCCTAACATTGGTTTTCTTTTTCAGTTTGTTTCAACGACAACAACAGCAACAACAACAACTACAATCGGCGGTAGTGTGATCCAAGCAAAACAGCCCGACAGTAGTGGAAGAAGTAAGAGTGAGTGTAACGCGATTGTTATTGATTTTCGCGAATGTTTTCCTTCTGGTTTGCAAAACGACGGAGGAGCTGAGGTTTTCTTTTTGTTCGATTCGACTTTTCCTTTTGGCCCGTCTATCCGAGGCTGAGAAAGCGATAGTCCAGTTCCCAGTGAAGAAGAAGCCTCCAAGTGGTGTGGTAAGAAGAAGAGCCACTTGGGTGTCGAAAGAAGAATCCGGTTCTTCACATAAGCATAAGAATACATACATACATACATGCGTGCTTGCATGGGTGCTGTTCTCGGTGGGAAATAGATGTGTAGCGAAGAAGAAGCAAATGTGCGAATAATAGTTTTTTTTTACGAAGACGACGACGACGACGACGAGGAGACCGTCGACAACCGGAGCACGGATGTTGGGTCTCTGAGAAGAAAGGAAGTGAAAACAAACGACCTCGAAGATTGATTGTGTCGTTTTAGAGGAGGAGAAGAAAGATAAACATAAGAGGAAGAAGAAGAAAAATAGTGATCAGGAAAGTGGATCGCCCGAACGACAATGTTTAAATGCATCCCGATCTTCAAGGGCTGCAACCGCCAGATCGAGTATGTGGATAAGCGGCATTGTTCGCTGCCCAATGTGCCGGAGGAGATTCTCCGGTACTCCCGTTCGCTCGAGGAGCTGCTGCTCGATGCCAACCATATACGGGATCTGCCCAAGGTAAGTGAAAGCCTAGAGTTGGATGAGGGGAACTACGTTTGTTTTATTGCAAGCAACTGAATAGTAGATATTTGTTCAGTTTCTTTAGCTGGTTTATTCAAACGCTTTTGTAAGGATCCCTTCACAGCCTAGTTAGTCAGTAAGTCGAGGAAATCATTCTGGTGTGGATTTCCCTCGATTTCCAAGACTTAACTATCATTGTGCTTGACACTATAATCGCAATTGGATTGCACCTTGCACGTCATTTCTCCGGGTGTTTGTCGAATCGTTTTCAAGGAACATTTTCACCGAGCTGTTGATGGGCATCTAGAACACCCAGTTGAGAGTTTTTGAGATACTGCCTCCACAGGAAGTCTAGGACAATCAGTGGTTGCAGAGTATGAGGAGAACATCGAATGGTCTAACACACCTATCAGGATTTATACTTCGATATCGGTGTAGCTGAGGATCCGCAAATTACCCCGCAAGTAGGACCCTGAAGAAAATTCTGGAGTAAGTTCACTAGGTGAACTGCAGCAAGGGCCTACAGTGTTGTTTTTTTTGCGAACTGCATTAAAAGATATAGACAAAGTCAACTCAAAAGGCTGGACACAACCCACATAAAGATTTAAAAAAAAATGCTGAGGAATGTAAATCTGAAAAATAAACCTCCAGAAGTTCGTGAAGACTAGGGATACCCACGGAGGTAACGATCTCTGAACCAATCGTTATCCTGAAGCTACGGATCTAATTTGTCGAATTCCCTTACCTACATTTATCTATCGACCAATGATTCGCTACAAGCTGTTGTGACCAGTCTGTGATTTCAAATTCAGGAGGAAAATATCAACATAGTTATTTAATAATACCATGCTTTACCAGCCAGTTCAACCAAATCTCTCTATGAAATACTTCCATGGGTAGTGTGACTGTAAAATATAGAAGCAGACTGTTTCGATATCTCTTGCTAGCTTCTCAAAGAATAGGATTCAGGAAATGCGACCGGATTCCTTTTCGCTCATTCAATATACCACGAGGATGTGCTGCATCGATACGGCAGATGGTCGTATTTGGTTCGATTCATAGTATGTATCAGGATTCCCATCCACTTCAGTTATCCAAGATGTCATTAAAATATTTACTACTGCTATCAAGGCCTTTAACGCACCCTACCGGACCCTCTAACTTTTTCGATTTTGGCGCTATCCGTTTTAAGAGCTAGCGGATCACAATTTCCATGTTCACCGTATTGCTGTCTATAGCAATCACAACCTCTCATGGAATCCATAATGTCTCGTTTATTAGGCACCCTAACGTTATGTTTGGTTCATCCCAGGAGCGTCTCTTTTTGTTGCGATAACGTTGTTACCTGTGTAGTTCACAATCCTACCCTTAGCAACTGGCTTGTTTCCCAGGTATAATCAAGTAGAATAAATATTCATTCAAACTTCAAGCTTACACCAAACCAGACGTTCTTTGATTACTCCACAAGTGACTATGGCTCCAGAAGTAAAGATTGCCCCGGTTTTTCAAGATAACTTTGTTCGTTGAAGAAAAGCGATTATTCCGAGGGATGTGGACGCACAGAATTCAAACAAACGCTGCTCAGAACAAACACGACTGGAAGTGGTGTTGCCAGCGGATCTGGAGGCAGGGGTGCTGCCGGATCAGGAGACAGTGCCCGAACCGTGTCTACGGGAATGCTGTAAGTCTTCCGGCGATTGAAAACCTCAAGCGTCGTCAAAACTATCCATCATGGGCTTTTTCAATGAAGATGAGGCTTATAAGAAAAGCGACGTCGAGAGCTGTTCAGCTCGCGGAGGGCCAGCTTGTTGATCCGAATGTCAGTAATTGAGCGCTGGCAACGGTTTGCTTAACGTTGGGGAAGAACAACTTCAGTCTTTCAAGAGGATGAATTAATTTGAAGATTTGCTTTGCTGGACCGGTTGACTTGGCTGAAGTTGGAGAACCACATTTACGTGGAGGTCTATGTGGACAACTTGGTGTCCACTGCCAACGATCTAAGCGAAATCTAGCTCGAAGTTAACGACCAGTGGCTGGCGTCGCTGTTGATGAAAGGCCTTCCAGAATACCATCACCCCATGGTCATGAAGCTGCAAGGACGGCTTGGCGCTGTCATGTGGTACGGTCAAAGCAAAAATTCTGCAAGACGTTGACTGGTCTATTTCAGCTTCCGAAAGTGAAGGCGCATTTTACACGAAACACAAATCAGGCGACCGAAGAACAAGTGTGCGATGTTGGCTGTTGGCACGGGTAGCGCAGAAGAATAATTCTTCGACTCGGCAGCTAGCTCCCGAGACAAGAAGAGAAACAGAAAGTGTTTGCCTATCGAATCAAAACGGCAAACAACCAGTCTATGATGTCTAGAGCAAAATTATTGGTCAACCTCAAGCTTCAAGAAGGGCCCATCAAAGTGCAGGAGATACTACATGGCCCGGATTTGGTAACGAACCTCCTATCTGTCAGCTAGATTTGCCGAGGGATTGATGATGATGTTCACTGCAGATTCTTGTGAAATTTGTGAATTAGATGGAGGTTTCGTTGCTTCTGGGATTGAGATGGATGGTTTGTATCGACGCAACCGCAAGAAACCGGAAACAGCGATGATGACAGCGGAAACGGATGTCTGTCACAGGAGGGCATCTGAACCAACAAATGGTATGAAATTTCGGAAGGAAGCGGCATTCGATTGTGTGACCTGTAATGCAGGGAAACAAGCTCGTGGTCCAATTCATTGTTGGGTTCGGTGCACAAGGATCTTTATGGAACAATAGAAGTGCTCTCGCTTGGTGGTAGCCGCTACTTCTTAACTTTCGTCGACGAGGCTAGTCGCAAGGTCCTTGTGTACTTCTTAAAGTCACGGAGCAGCGTTAAAGGTGTATGTGATATGACGGTACGATTTCCTCCCAATGTTAAGGTCAAACTATGCATACCTGTAATCATCACTATTCCGTTGTATGAAGGACCAAAAACGGTGGTGTGGACCCGTGAGCAGAAGCACTTACACGAAATCTACGGAACGGATAGAGAACCTCCTTCCAGCGAAACGCAGAGGAGCAGCGTTAAAGATGTGTTTAGGAACTTCAAATCTATGGATCAGAGACAGTCCGAACAAAAATTGAAGGTTTTGAAGTCCTACAATCGCATTGAATACGTTAACTCGGCGATGGAAGCATGCATGGGAAGAGACGGAATACTTCATCAAACAACTTGCCCGTACACTCCCCAGCAGAACGGCGTGGCCGAGCGTATGAATCTGAACACTCGTAGAAAAAGCAATGTGCATGTTGAATAATTCGAAGCTTACTAAGAAGTTCTGGGCGGAGGCAGTCTTAACCGGAGCATACCTCGGAAAAGGGAGTCCCACACGGTCGTTGGAAATAACGCCAGAAGGGGCTTTGTCGAGACCTGGGTCTGCACCCATACAAGATTAAATTGACCCAGGAGTTCCAGCTTAACGATCATAGACAGCGCCGTGTGTTCGCTGATTGAGTTTTGGAGCAGTTGTAAACAGACCCAGATTTTGTCCGAAAAACCTTCTGGTCGACCCCCATTTCTGGATGGACGGACAAGAATTGTCGAATTTTGAACAAGGCCAATCCACACGAGGTCCAATGCGTCCCCAGGAAGTCACTATTTGGTGTGCATTTTGGGCAGGAGGCGTCATCGGTCCATACTTTTTCGATAACGACGCTGGCGAGGTCATCACCGTCAACGGAGATCGCTACAGGATGATGATTACCGACTTCTTCTGGCCTAAACTGGACGATATGTTAACTGGATGTTAACGATACGTGGTTCCAACAGGCGCACGAAATAATCGATTCTCTGCATGAGCGATTTCCGGGCAAGGTTATTTCGCGCGGAGCCGATGTCTACTGGCCACCAAGATCGTGTGATTTAACCTCGCTAGACTTTGTCTTGTGGGGTTATGTTAAGTCGATGGTCTATCGCAACAAGCCGCAAACCACCGATGCACTCAAAGCCAACATTACACATGCCATCTACGAGATTTAGCCCGATTTGTGCGTCAGTCATTGAAATTGGACTTCTCGGATGCACGCCACCAAGCGAAGCTGAGGCGGCCATTTGAACGGTGCCATATTGCATACATAATCGTATTGATTTGAAACGCGTTCAAACAAAAAGTAAATCTCGTCAATATCTCACACAGAGTTTGTTTTATTCAACTTGGAATATAGGAAACGCCTAATGGAATACCCTTTACCTCAACAGAACCGACGGAAGTTCGATCTGGAAGCCACTGAAGGATTAACGAATTTTGAATTCTAGCGTCAGCTGTATCGTAACAAGCCGTGACGTAAGGATTATCAATGAAGGCACATATTTGACGATTGGCGAACAGCTAGTAGAAGTCGATTTCTAGGAGCTTAATTCGTCGAACGAAGTGGTATCCAGCGTGCAGAGTGATGCTCATCCTATCGCTTCAAATGATGACGTTGAGATGTGTTTCTTGCTCCCGGATGATGATTCCAGTGATGAAGAGTTCGTCGATACTGCACGTGGCGCTCCCGCCGCAATCTACAAGACTAGCTGATGAGCAGCAATGGTCGAGGCACAGCCTTCGGAAGCACATGTTTCCAGGCAAGTGTGTGTGTTATAGTTCTTTTGCTTCGAGCCCTCTAACATTAAGATGACCGATACGAAGATTGGAACAAATATTTCGAGACATGTCAAGTATTAAATCGTCAGCGAGTAGTGTGGAGAGTTCACAACGTTAGGAAAAAGACATATCCGCCGATACCGCGTCGCAGAAAACGTACGAATCTTCATGTCTATTGTGCATACTTTCAGTGAGTTCGAGAAGGTGGTTGGTGCTATCTACACGAGTATACCGCTTCTCGCCAGGAAGAAGAACGGCAATGGACCTAGAGACAGCTTTATCGAAGACAGAAACCTTTTTAATAGTCAAAATGCCAAGTTACAGCTTGATCAGGAAACTCAATGGCACACCAGTGCCGCGTAGCGGAAAGATTGTGAACTGTTGGTCATCAATGATAAGGTCTGGTTCAACTGAAAAACTAAGCTGAAGACAACATCTTTCCAAATGGTCAGGGTCTCACATGGCACCTTCAGAAAAAAACATTGGCACACTAGTGCAATGCAGCGAAAAAATTGAACTATTCAAAAGTTCTTGACCCACTGAACAACATTGTCGAAGACAGAAACATTCCATCTGGCCCCAGGATACCAAGATATAAGGTCTGTATCCGCAATAATCCGGACACCTCAAAACATGAATAAAACATAAATTTCGCATTATATTTCCGTCGTAGTTCTTTATTTCAGATTCATGGGATGTGTTTTAACAATTCGTAAAGACAAAACATAGTTATTCGGTATTTGCATAAAATTTTCGAACTTTGCTCTTAACTCCGTCCATTAGGGTTTGTACAGACTCTTCAGAAATCGTAGAAGCCGTCTTTGTCCAAATTTACTGGAAGTGTTTGATGTCTTTGATTCCTTGCTTCTTTCCAGAAAGCTTCCGCTTCATCAGAGCCCAATATCTCTCGATTGGTCGTAGCTCTGGGTAATTTGGCGGGTTTGAGGTTTTTGGTACAATGTTCACTTGATTTGCTTGGTACCACTCCATCACAGTTTTAGCATAGTGGCCAAATCGGGCCAGAAAAAAAGGTTTTTCTTGGTGACTTTTGATGAAGGGTAGCAATCGCTTCTGCAGACACTCTTTCTAATAGATCTCCTTGTTGATTGTGCCTGTAGTGACGAAAGATTTACTCTTTTTGCTACACGTGCAAATTGCTTGCCACACAAGGTATTTTTTGGGACATTTCGATGCCTTTTTCGTTCTGAAATGCCCAGCTGTAGCATTTCTGGCCATAGCAGAATAAAAACCAAGCCCTGGAAGCTGCTTGAAATCCTCCAGGACATAAGTTTCATCGTCCATAACAACGCATGAAAACTTCGTCAAATATTCGCAGTACAAACGTCGAGCCCGTGATTTTGCTGCCAAGTTCTGTTTGTCGTTGCGATTTGGAACTGTTTTTACTTTATACGACTTAAGTCCCAAACGTTGTTTTGATTTTTGGGCAACACCAGGCGACATCCCTATTTTACGAGCCACCGTTCGCATGGAGAGATTTGGGTTTTTCGTTAATATCCTTTTCACCTTTCGGTCCATGACAGGATCAGCGCGTCCAATGTTTTTGTCACTTCTCGGTTTCCGAAAATGATTTGAGCACATCGTGAACAGTGGATTTAGGCAAATCCAATGTTTTTGCAAGGTCCCGTATTGACAAGTCAGGATTTGCCGTACGCCCGTACAAAATTCGCTCGCGCACTTGTTTTTCGTTTGTCGCCATCTTGAATACTAAACATGAAATGTAAACATCAATCATGGTATTTTTATCATAGACTCTCAGCTATACCACGGTGAAATTTTTCATTCCCACGTGCAATATTTCAAAAGTTACAATGATTTGAAGGTGTCCGGATTAATGTGGATACAGACCTTATCATATTCCTGAAAATATTTAGCACACTAGTGCCGCGTAGTGAGACAATCCTTAACTGTCCGCCAATAAAAGGGTCTTGACCTACTGGATAACTTTGCTGAAGACAGTAAAATTCTATGTCATCCGTAACACGAGACATTCCGGGAAGGAATGAGTTGTACAAAGTACAACACGTGAGTGCTGAAAGGTTAAGTGTTCAATAATTTTCTGATCCGTCATTTACCGTAGTTTCTTCATGTTTTGCTCCACTTCGTTGATTTTCCGTAAATAACATCTCAAACATTCCCTTTCTCCTTTGTCTAAAGAGATATCAAAATCGTCTGTGCTCTTGCATATGAAACACTTGTTTTTAATTCCACCATAAAATTTGCAGTAGATCACTAATCAACAACCTTGGTATTCATCTTTGGACCCAACTTCTACTCAGAAAGGGATTAAGATTGTTATCTAATCGTATTGATCTAGTATAAAACCATCATTATTCTCATGTTCTTTGCTTGATTTTAGAAATTTTCTTAAACTACCGGAGGACGAATTGAAATGTATCAAAATGTTGTCAGTCGGACTGCCGAAATTTTGCGAAGCAAACAGGGATGCTAAAAATTTCCCAAAATTTTGGACTGTTTCTCTGAGTTTTGGGACACCCTAGGACACCAACAATGTAAAGCTGGAAGTTTAATGTTCGATATTCGAGAAAAGTGGAATAGTTAAGAAATTTGTCGTCCTATCAAGGCATGTCAAATTTCGTAAATCATAAAACATGGTAATTTCGCTATAAAGATTTTCGTATTTGTTCATAATTCTGCTATTAGCATCAAATACGAACGAAATACCTCAGCCATCGGTTTCTGTGAAACTCATGCCTTTGAGTGATCTCCTCCACTGAATTCCTAGAGTTCAATGGCTTCGGTACTATTCTATTCGTTTGACCGATTTATTCAAGTTTTTTTTTCTCCATTCACTCCATGACTGTGTCAAAACCTATTTCAAAGGAGAAAAATGCCACACAGAAACGAAACACCAAACACATGCAGCCCGAGCGAGGGTGGATTCCGGATAATTACTTTATGATGTCACCGGAGAGACATGCCTATACACAGAGCAAGCGGCAGGCAGGCAGGCAGACAGACAGAGAGGCGAAGGGAACCGATACCAGAAACCAAACTCATTAATGCCCGGACACTGTGGATGGAATGAATCGAATTCGGCTGGTAATTTAAACACAAAACACGCACTCTCACCAATACACGCAATAGTTTTACTGCCAGACGGACGGGGAGCGAAGCAGAACCGCCGTGGAAAAGATGCAGAACCAGAAAATGACTAACAAAATCGGATGATGACGATGATGATGATGATGATGATGGCGATAGCGATGACGATGACGCTGTTCGTGTGTGTATTGTAGAGACCGAGCTTGTTGCACATTCGCCTCCATTGTGTTTTATCTAGCGAAGGGGCCGTGATTCGCCTCCTCAGTGGTATGGTACACAGCATAGCATGAAACGAACCGACGACGGTGAAGGTGGAATTCCGATGCGATGCGACCACTGAGCGTTTGACCTCCGGAGCGGTCCAAGCTGGCTTCGTTAGGTTGGAGATTGTTTGCTCATTCGGTTGGTTGCGATCACGTAATCAAACCCATTGAACAGTGGGGGTGGATCATACTGCTAGACGGACAAAATCTTCTTACTTCTTCCAGTCAAGTCAGCGAGGTTTGATGGTGATGGAGAACTAGTACTGAACTAGTACTAGAGAAATATTCTATTGTAACAAAAGCTGTAGTTAAATTTTCCTATCCGATAACTATTCGCAGATCATGATTTGTTAATGCTAGGAATACGTGCAATAGCTGGAAGCTTCCCTACCAACGGAAAGGCAGCTTGGCGTAGCTACTCTTGAAGATGGCTGGAAAGATATTTGAACTGCCATTGGTAGCAATGCAAAAGTCCCTTCAAATCTCGGAGAGGGTACGATTTTAACTGGGCTGTCGACAGACATTCTTACGCTAGCCAGCCCACCGAAGTTTACCGATGAGAGGTTCTCCCAGCGACTGATGCAATTCGTGGTTGATTCGCCTCCTCTACGTTCCGTCTTCCAACTGCGCTCCATCGTAGATCTTATGCAACGCCTTACGTTCAAAGACACCAAGGGCCCAATGGTCCAGCATGAACCTTGTCCATGTTTCGAGGCAGTTGAGGACTAGCGGTCTAATTAATGATAGATGGTTAACTTTGTATTTCGGCGAACTTTGTTCGAGCTTAGTGTCCTTCTGAGTTCAAAGCACGATTGCCAGACATAATGTGGCTTTGTATCTCTCTGCTGGTGTCGTTATCAGCGGTCACCCAGATACACAAACTCGTCTACCGCTTCGATTTCCTCACCGTCGACCTGAACTTGTTTTGGGAGCTTATCATTGTTGTCTCGTGAGCCTTTTCGCTTTATGTATTTTATCTTTGACGCAAAAATGACAAGCCCAATCCTTCTTGATTCTACCTCAAGTGCGAGTTACGTTTCCGCCATCATCTCAAAGTTGGAACGTCGTCGGCGAACCCTAATAAATTTCGTATGGCTATTTTTCTTAACGACCTATTTGGGGTATCATCCAAACTATTAAAGAAATTGTTGGAGGATTTGTGATATCGTTCGTTTAAGGTATTTTTTTATCAGGGAAACCAAAACATTTAACGAACTTCCTGAAGATCGTACCACTCGTGTCTATACCTGCGAATCGGAACCTCCAATCCAATGTCCATCACCTTGCCGTAATCCCCTTCGAGATTTGAAGGGTATCGAGAGTGTCCCTGAGACTTGGACGACATACATCACTTGATCCATCGTTGCCTTGACCAACCGCGTCAGTTTTTCTGGAAATCCAAATTCGATGCTGCACGGCTGAGTTTATTACAACAAAGGGCTATATAGGGGAACTGCCCCCATATTAATCTCATTGTTCCTATATTCATCCTACGATTAATCAAACAATTGGTCAGTTGAAGGATTAGTTTGTAATGTTTTTTGTAGTTATTTAACGTAAGCAAACATAATTAGAAAACGAAACCGATCCTTCAACTGCCCAATTCTTTGATTCATCGTAGGATGAATATAGGAACAATGAGATTAATATGGGGGCAGTTTCCCTATTCGGGAAAATTCACATCGCTACAATATCGACCCAGCGCCGCGTTAAGTCGCTGAATCTGTAATTGAAGAGCCTGGTGATGTCGCTAAATCTAATCAAGGCCTCTGTGGATGACTTCGATGAGGCGCAGGCTGACGAAGTGCCTGTCCGTCAGGAGAACCCGATCTCGTTGTGGTCGAAATAGAAGACGCTCGACGAGGCTACCATCGAGCCTCACTTTAAGAAGCGGACATCACTTGAATCCGCGTATTATTGCGTTTAACCGACGTAAAAATTCCCGTGTTCGATGGAAAACTAGAGAATTGGGTGTTTCTCCATGATATGTTTGTGTCGTTGTTCCATTCGTCGGTCAGACTTCCAGACATCCAAAGGTTCGATTAGCTTGTTTTCCTTGTCGAATGAAGCCCCACAACTTGTTTAAACGTTCCCGCTACTGGAGCTCTTCCAAAACCCTGCTCGATTGAAACAGTCGTATGTGGACCCTCTTTTCGACTTTCTCCGTGCTCAGTATTCGACTGGATCCAAGAATCAGGCAAGATTGGAAAGAGCACTCTTCAACAAAGGAAGTGATTATTTTCAAGAACCTGGCATCCTTCATCCAGCGACGAGTCACGGTGCTGCAGTACATCCCAGTGAAGTCCACCCAATCAAAAGCGTCAACCGCTCAGAAGAAGTTATTTCAACGTTGTTTCTCGAGTCACGGAGTCAGCCAAGTCAACGATCGAAAGTGTATTATCCGTTCCGATTGTCATCCTTTGTACCTTTGTGCAAGTTCGCTGGCATCAGTTGAGCCGAAATTATCTGCGGAAAGGCCATCTCTCGAGCGAGTGTTTGTCTTCCACCAACTGCCGCAATTATCGTGGACGGCTTCATACTCAACTCTACTCGAATGATTCATTTCTAATTGCAAAGTCTCTTAGTCTCCAGCAATCTTCATGGGCAACACCAAATCCTATCAGCGATCCTCCGATTACGTTTGTATCATCCACGGTCATCGAGTCGATCAGTGGCGCTTCCTTTGGCTGTACACAGAATACAGTTCTCCTAGCTACTGCGGTCATCACCATCACCGCTCGCTCGGGGGGGGGGGGGGGGGGGGGGGGTTCGGGGGGGTTTCCCGGGGAAGCGGGGAAAAAACAAAGGGTGGGGGAGGGGGGCCCCCCCCCTTGGGGGGAAAAACACCGTTCACCAACATACTTCCCGACCAGCGTCAACACAGGAGTGGATCTTCCCAGCTTCATACTTCCTCTGGTCGTCGGCTATGAACGCATCGGCATTAAAGTTCTATCCAGTTAGAATCCGGAATCACTTTTTGTGTTTCGCTTCAAGAATTATTTTACAGCGGTTTATTCACCTAGGCACCCACTTTCTGTGGTATAAATTTCACGGTGTTTCGTGCAGTGCGTCAAAAGTAATTCCAGATGGAAGCCGAGAGGAGAGAAAAAATTCTGCACACCCACGTTGATAATCCAACGCCAACGTGGTCCGCAATAAAAATCGCAAAAATGTTGAAAATCGCCAAATCAACCCTGCATGATGTACTCAAACGTTTCAGGGAGCGAAAGAGCGTGGATCGAGTGCCTCAAGGTAAGCGTCGTAGTGGAACATATGACCGCAAGCTGAACCAGAAGGTGTTGAGAACCGTCAGAGCAAACCCTGGAGTATCAGCTGATGAAATCGCACAAAAATACGCTGCTGCTCGCAGTACCGTTCGAAGAACTCGTTTGCGAGCAGGACATCGTTCTTACCGAGTCCACCAAGCAACCAAACAGAACGTTGAATCAAAGTTTCGTCACCAAAACTCGAGCTCGGAAATTGTACCAGCAGGTTTTGACGAAGTACCAAGGATGCCTGCTCATCGACGATGAAACCTACGTCAAAATGGATTTCGGACAGCTTCTTGGCCAAAAATTCTAAATGGCGACGGCACGAGGAGATGTTCCTGCGAAGTTTAAGTTTGCTTTTGTGGACAAATTTGCCAAAAAAAACTGATGATTTGGCAAGGGATATGCAGCTGCGGAGCAAAGACCAAAGTGTTCGTGACGAATATGACGATGGATTCGAAGCTGTACAAGGAAGAATGCCTCAAAAACCGCGTACTATCTTTCATTAAAGCCCATAAAGGTCCCGTGAAGTTTTGGCGAGATTTGGCGAGTTTCCACTACAGCCGGGAAGTCATCCAGTGGTACCGCGATAATAACGTAGATTTCATCGATAAAAACATAAATCCACCCAACTGCCCGCAGTTCCGGCCCATTGGGTTTGGGCAATAATGAAGCGGAAGCTTAAGAAAAGTGGAAAAACGACTCGGAACGCGACTCAGATGACCAAAATGTGGAACAAATGTGCCAAGGAAGTTTACTCCGGAGGTGTGCAGCGTTTGATGGGAGGAATAACGAATTTTGATTAGAAACGAAGAGAAATGATTTGTATTGATATTGATATTTTCCTTAAAGTACAGTAAATTACCTTTGTTTTGATGTATTAAACTTATTTGTACGTCAATCCATTACCGAGATACAGATGATTTTATTATTCCGGATTCTAAATGGACATAGCTTTACCTTCCAGCACTTGTGAACCAGAATCATTTTTCACGTGCCTGGGTTTTCCACAAGGTGGTGCTTTTCGGCAAACTTCGTTTGATTTTTCTTCCGATTTCCGACGAACACCGGTGCGGTTGTCTGCCAGACGATCCGCCTGTTTGCTTTTTTCAGCCAGCAGCCGCTGCTTAACTGTTTCTAGCTTCGTGTCCTTCTCATGTTCCGTCAGCAGGGGATCATAGCTGTCACAGGTAGAGTTAGAAGAACCAAAGCATTGTCACTTGGAACTAGTGAATCGTTCTCAATATGTAACTCCTGGTGTCATTATTTGGAGGATCAATAACGACGCCGCTCACGTTCTATAGAGCAATTAGGGAAAGGAAGGAATGTTAGTTCGATATATACTACTGCACCCATACGAGTATCTCCGGAAATAAAATTGTTAGTTGGAGGTGTTTTGTATGTTCCATTTTGGTAGAATAAAACTGTTAATCCGTATTTTTGTGTCATCGTCCATTTATAAGATTCTACTGAGATGCACAATAGAGATATGTAAATATAAGTACCGATTTAAACCAACAGTAAAGATGCTGTTGGTGTCACTCACAAAGTGTGATGGTGGTTTTGGAATGTGAAAACACTTTCAATTTTTACAACTAAATTCTAGAAACTATTTTCCTACTGGAACTAATAGAATAGATTCTAAAGATCAATCTATTCTAATTCGCCTAAAATTACGATTGAAGGATTTGGTGAAATAAGAGTCTTCACACGGAAAAAAATCTGTGCTCAGATCCGTGAACTGCAGTCATGAATTCGAGAACAAGCAAAAATACACCGTGAACTGAATCACGTAATCATGAACTAAATCACGTTTAAAGGGATAAACTCTGAAAACGTGAACTAGTTCACGGTCCGTTTTCATTTTCTGGAACGCTTTTGTTTCTGTGCAGAGGCATTCCGTGCCTTCTGTCAACTTTGTGCTTCTATTGATTTCCAAGCTCATCTGGTTTGTACTATTCTGGGGAGACTTGGTCCTATACCCAATGATTTCATTATCTCCAATTCGCTCAACCAATAATTTGAGATAACTCAATGCAGACGTCTTCCGAAATTGGCAGGTCAACAGGTAATCGGTGGGTTTACACCTGGTACCTCATGCTAAGAAGCGAAGCGGAAGATCCGACGAGCTACCTCCCCTTGTAATTTTAATTGGGCAGCCCAACTTCCCCTAATTGCTGTTGTGCATATTGGTAAGAATGTATAAGGATTGATACGTCGATGAAAACTTATTCTTTACCGAAGACTTACCCCGTTCGGCCCCAGTGTGCATCTTCGGTGCGCCATTGTGCCGGTTCGATGGGTTTCACACACCCAGTTAGTAGGTCGACACCGCCTAAATTGTATACGTAAGCGCGCTGTGACTAGTCTGTTCAAGGGGGTCAACGAGAGAGACGGCAATCGTCGATTGTGGGAGAATTGATGGCCAAATTGAGAGATTCATGGACGGCTGCTATGTGCGACGACAACGACGAGGGCCGAACTGAAGATGAATGTTTGAGACGTGGCTAAAAGTTCAGTCGCGGCTGAAACAACAGGCGATGGGAGCAAATTATCACATTTCTAATTGATTGGGTAGATTAAATTATTTAATTTCCGTGCTCCTCCGGGGTTCCGACGGGTCGGAGTGCTTTAATCTTCATCATTCCATGCGGTTCGGAGAGTTTGGATTTTTATTTCGGATCTGATGATGAATTGTTTGTACGCAATCTAATTGAAACTTGGTTGTAAATATTGTGTTGATGATGATGACTTATGAGTATTGGGTGGAGATTTAGTTTTAGAATTTGGTTGAACGAATTTTCCATTCAAGTTTCGAGTGAGCGGTGTTCTAATTATTAATTTAGCTTTACATAGTGACGAACGATTTCCGTTGGATCAATCGATTATCACTTCCCTAAATAGAATACAACGTGCGGACTTATGGATGTAATCCATTATTGACAACATGATTGAAAGAAATTAATCAAATCAGTGTAACCCCAACATGTCAATCGACAACTACAGTGACGGACAATACAATAAGACCAAACCCTGATTTTCATACAAAATGGTCATGTTACGGGGCTTGCCTTTCATTTTCTCGAGAACCAATTGAGCTGAAATTTCGGCTGTGGGCCAGAAGTAGCCTAAATTCTCATCTGCATTAAATCCATCATTTTTCATTCACCACTTTAAAAGTTGTTCGAAAAAACAATAAGACCACTTTTTGATTTCCATAAAGGATGCTCGAATTTGAGGATCTGAATTTCGATTATTGATGCACGGGTCATTTTAATATCATTATACTATAGATTGTAATTCACACTCATCAACATGGCCTAAAATATGGATATCAAAGGGAGGTCTTATTATTTTGTCGTAGGTAGTGTCTGTAGTTTCTGAAGTGGTGAATGAAAAATTATGAATTTATTAAAGATGAAAATTCATGCTATTTCTAGGCAAGCTAATTCAAAAATTTCAGTTCTATTACTTCACGGGAAAGTGAAAGACAAGCCTCCAAACATGACCATTTTGTATGAAAATCTGGCTTTGGTCTTATTGTATTGTCCTTCACTGTACATGAGAGCATTTCTCTACCAAATGATTAAACGACTCAACTTAACCCTCTCCAATTTGGATGACACTGTGCACATGGTTTCGGTATCAGAAATCATGTTGTTTCATTTTTTTTCTCAAGTCTAATTTTTCGAAACGGTGCATGTGTATTCATATGTGTAGTTTTCAAAATATTTTAATTTGAAAACCGTTGATTATCATGAAATTGTGTCGAAAAAAAAATTGTTAATCAATGGAGCTTTGTAAAAAAAAATCATTGAAAAAAATAAAATATGGGAATGAGTTTTTTTGCCGGTACACTCAATCTTATATTCTTCTTCATTTCACCCGATGAAAGCAGTACATCCAGTATTCTTCGTGTTAATAGGTAATTTATAGGAAATCTTATGTATTTTATGAAAACTTGTCGTTGTACATGGATAATCATGACTAACTTATGAAGAAGGGATATTTTCATGACGAAAAAAAAACCCTTTTTTGCTGACATAGCACTCAAATTTTCCCGAAAATAGAAACATATACAAAGTGTATCAGCAAGAGCGTTTTGATTTGAAATTGTCTGAAAAACCATATTATATTGAATAGAAAATGAGAAGAAAGATTAGTAATTTCCATTTAATTCCAACTACAATTTTTTTTTAAATCCCAAAAAAAAAATTCGATCGGACGCGTTTACAACTCAAAGGAGTTCTTCAAATGTTTGCTCAAGATAACAAATAAAATGGCAAGAAGTTGAATTGCTTTGATTAGTAGAACTTGGTGAGTCCAGTCCAATAATTGAAAATATTATAAAGCACATTTGCACATCTACTTGGGTCTTTTTATCGGTTATTTTTTGGGGGACTTGTGATACCAGAGGACAACTGCTTTCGAGCTTACTACCTATCCTTAGGTAAGTGCGAAAAGCCGGTCAAGTTTGAAGCCTTTCGAAACTAGCCAAGATTCCCATTTTATTGTCTAACCTTGCTTTTAGATTCTTTACTGAGGCCAATTTCCGGTTAAAGAAAGTCACAGACAATTTATCTAAATGCTTTCCAAGATGTATATGTCCATTCAGAGTTCGTTCGAAACTTGTTAAGGTCTCTGAACTTCTTCGAAATATTTTCTCGTATGAAATTTGAAAGACGAATAGATGGGAATCTCCTTCCAAAAACTGGGGAAGACGCTCTTATTACAGGAAATGACCAGAAAGCAATACACATTAGGATTTCCGTCTGGTGGTTTGTTAAAAATAGGGTTAGCAAACTCACTAGACTGGCGGAAAATAATTAGACCTTCACTGATCTCGATCTGAGGATTTCCATCACGGAAGGCATAATTATCGTAACTTTCCATATCAGTGGAATAATCTGAAAAACGATTCGATCAGGATTCTATTGTTGTTTGTGATCATCAAGCTCCTGTATGAAGAGCCAAGAACGTTTGGGCGGGCCCGTAAGCAGAGACACTTACGTGAAATCCGCGAATATAGGGAGAATCGAATCTCCTTCCAAAAACAAGTGCACACTCACAGTACTTGAATCGAGCCCTTGATTGACCGAATAAACCCAATAGATGGGGTCGAAGAGCCCGCCCTCGTTGCGCGAAATGTTAACAATAGGGAGGAGGCAGTCCCATGCTCCCTATCCAAATAGTTTCACTTTGGGTGCCCTGATGGTCCCTCCTTTTCTGTATGTTATTTAATATTTAGTATATTTTGTACTCCAAAAATTAAGATATCATAACAGACAAAAGTGCTATTTATTCAAATTTCAAACTTGAATTATGTACATGGAATTACAAATTACACATTACACAAATGATATTACTTAACCATGTAAGAAGCGGCTACAGTAAGCCGATACGCGAACATAATATGCGTATGTACAAAATATATCTGATATCCAATGGATTGTTACTGAAAAATAAAATAAAATAGATATGTATTAATATCCCACTAGTTCTGGTTAAGTTGAAACCAGAATAGATCATTGCAAACATTAAAGATAAAATTTGCTGATAGTGGTGTCTCGTATGTTACAAAACTTTTTGACTAGTGCTTGACTTCGGATCGGAAGGTTGAAAAAAAACCAACCAAACCAAACCAAAAAGTATGCTACCGCCAAATGGACAAAGAGGTGGTAGTCATTATTAAGAAAAGTTCCAACCTTTCTGTGCGAAATGTGGCTCGCAACGTTAGAAAACCAAGACCATATTTTGCAAAAAAATAAAGCAGATGCATGAAATTAAGGCCTTCAAAGTTAGAAAAAGCCCAACCGTGGTTATAAGCAAAATGTAACCGCAAAAAGTCGTCAAGAAGCTTTACACCAATTTTTTGCAAAAAAAAATGTCTTGTACCCCATTGGACGACGAAAAATAATTCTTCAATTTCAACAACTTCCGGGTCTGACCTTTTATACCACAATGCAAAGGTTGCCGAGTATTTCCGGTGTCTCAATTCCCTAAGAATTATTTGGTTCGGCAGGCCATATGTAGCCAAAAGTGTCGTCTCTATCGGCTCTGTCACACATGGATGTGTACGAAAAAGAATGTCTGCAAAAGCAGTTGCTACCGTTTATAAGATGACACGACTCTCGAGCTCTATTTTGGCCTGATTTGGCCTGTTGTCACTATGCAATAGGTCAAATACGTGCCAAAAATAGCCAATCCGCCCAACTGTCCAGAACTTCGCCCAATAGAAATATACTGGGCTCTGGTAGAGCGGAAGCTCTTTGAAGAAAGCAAATGGGATCGACGATTTCAAGAGAAGATGGAGAACTGCCACCGCTAGCGTATATTAGGTACTGTACGGAATCTGATGGCGGGTGAACCACAGAAAGTTCGAGAATTTTACAGTAAGAAGAATTAACATTTCAATCAACTGTTTTTACTGTATATATAACTTAATTTACTAAAATGAACAGTTGGTTTTGTTGAACTATGCCTGTATGTTTTTTTTTTTGCTGGCATTAGTGTCGGACTTAGTGTCCGAAATTTAATGTGGACAGGCTTTATAAGGAAATCGGCATCGAATGTAAGCCTCCACCGTTGCTTCGAAAAATTCGATGTGTGCGTGAGGTGGTTAGTGTATTAGTTTATGGGTATGAGATTGGAGTCCGGTGTTGAGAAAGAAGAAGGAAAAACACAGCAAGAATCTTCATCGAGATTAGAACCGTAGCCGACATCGTGGTGGCTCCCTATGGTAACCACTGAGGCATATCAACAAGTTATAGGAACTTTCATAAATACTCTACAATTGCTTCGATTGCCTAGGAACTAAAATGTACAGCAATGAACGCAAATGAATATGTTTTCGACCAACCTGTGCAACCGCTCGTACACACCTGCATGGCTTCGTTTATTTCATAAATCCCTTTATGGTTCAAGATGAGCAAAATTGCCTATTGATGCAGATTTCTCAAGATATGATTGCAAAAGTTGCAGCTTTTGTGTGGTGCATTTTTTACCGTAACATTTGAGTGTATACGTCAAGGATAATTTTCAACAATTTACACGTTTCATCCGTGCATATCTGTAGCCTACTTGCAGGCCACATAGTTCAACAAAACCAACTGTTCATTTTAGTAAATTAAGTATATATACAGCAAAAACAGTTGATTGAAATGGTAATTCTTCTTACTGTAAAATTCTCGAACTTTCTGTGGTTCACCCGCCATCAGATTCCGTACAGTAGCCTACTTGCAGGCCAATTGACATATTGAGAATTAATGGAAATCAAATGTCAACTTATCGTTTTGCTTTGCTGGTTCCACGTGCTGGTGCTTTGCTGGTTCCACGTGTTCACCATGGTGGACAAGTGGTTTTGCAACGTTTTAAATGCTATTGCCTCATTCTATGAAGGAAATAAAAAAATATTTTGAAACATGTAACTATCTGTTCAATGAACCGGTTGAACATGCGGACAAAACTCCGGTGCTAAATTTAAAGATTTTTCTGTAGAAAGTTTGTTTTTTGTATCTTGATTATCGAGATTTTCAGCATCGAGCTGGTTCATCTCCCGTCGTAGTCACTCAAACACCACTGTTAGGCATTTTTTTAACTTGTCCGGGGGTGAGATTGGAACTCGTGACTTTGGCGTGAGAGGTATGGATGTTAACCACTACGCCAGGTTCTCCCCCACTGTAGAAAGTTTCTATGTCATTGAAGAGCACTCTTGGGAGAATATCGGAGCTGATACATACTTCCTAAACTAGATTGGACGTGACGAGGTGAGCGATCGAAGAGTGTCTTCGTAGAGATTATTGCGTGAAGAAACGTATCGGTAACTGGTTTTGTTTAATGGTGACATGCAATGTATTCAACGAATTATTCCTCATCGTAGCTCCATCTACGAGGTGTACAAACGTCAATGATAATGCTAATAGTCAAACTTCCTAAACCAAACTTAGACTTGACTCTTGTTCTTAGAAAAATATTCTCAATCCTGTGTGCTCTTCGATAACAACGAAATATGTTGCAGATAAGATAATTCCTAATCATTTGGGGACTGGAATTCAAAAACGTCATTTGGTATTTCTGCACAAATCTCACGTTTGAAAATTTCAAATTGATGGGTTGGATGGATCGATTGGCATCGCCTTAACGGCACATCACCTTTACGTATCCACAGGATTATAAAGAATCTCCTTGCAACAACAAGAATTGGTCAAAATTCGAGCTATCTAAAGAGAGGATGCCCCAATGAGTGGCAAGAAGAGCCTACCCATTATCGACAAACTATTAGCAACGGGGAGTTGGCATTCTCACTCTTCTCATCCATTTCCTTTCAATGGGGTGCCCTGATGGTCCCTCCCATATCCCAATTATAGGAAATCATACGTTAGAGAATAAAATATATACATGTACAAAATTGGTTTGTTCCTGAAAACAGCAATTAGGTATGTATTAATTTCCGTCAGTTTTCCTTTCCAAGAGTAGCTACATCGAATGGCTAGCAAAAAACCTTGCCATTTGCTAGACCTTGTTCTAACAAGAAAAAATGTACAAGAATAGTGACTACCCTAGTAACAAACTGGTCACAAATCGGTTGGATAACTTCTGTGTGACTAATTTCAGCCACATAGAAATTACCTCAACCGATTAGTGACATCATCCTCGGAATGACCTCGATGAACCCGTTTCGCTAAATCATGAAATTCGAGACATTGCAAGCTAGGTTTAAGAAGGAAATCATAAGTCACCCCGGAGTAAATCCGGAACCATGAGGCCAACATCAAATTTTCATCCTAAATTTAAAATTGAAGTCATGACCGGTTCTTTTAGGGCATGCATGATGAAAATCGGTTCAGAAAAATAAGGGATATGATTTTCTTTATCATTTCTGAACCGCACAATGTACGAAGAATGGATAAGGGTTAATATCTTAATAGTCCTGGAAAAGCTGAATAACAGAGAAGTTAATTCCAATTAGCACAGAAAAAAAATAAGAAATAACAGATGAATGATGATGATAGGACAAAGAAAAGAAGCAGAAAAGGAGAATCGAAAGCAAAAATGCCCACAAAGATGCGCTAAAGAAGAATAGGTAAAAAAAAGAAGCGGAGGAAGATAAACTGAAGCAGTAAGGTGGAAGGAAAATAAAAAGTTGAGAGAGACAGAAAAAATGCAAATGAAGAAAATGAAATGTGTAGAAATTGAGAATCAGTGGAGCAAACTTGACCTACACCAATGTACCTAGGTTTAAATTTTCGTAAATAAAAAAAATTATTCTACATGACATGTTTTCAAAAGGTTTCTTTAAACCGTTCTAGTTACATTCCAAATATATCAATTTGAGTGATCGAAGAGCCCGGTTTGAGGATTTCTGGAACAAATGGAATATTTAATCATAATGCCACTAAATTCTGCAGCCATTCTCAATTTGTTTCGCCATACTAGATCTCATCTATATTTATATAATTATATGTTTTATAGAACAAATTCTAATCCATAATAAGACTGTGGAAAACTGAGCTTTCGCGAAGTGAATTCCTAAACATCCCTCACTTTGAAGTCATGTGGCCATAGCTAGTTGATCGATAATGCACTTCTACTAAACTACTCTTTTCCACAGAATGAAAACAATTTGATAAACTCATCTGTAGTACATTTCAATGTGTACTTGCGGTTGCACCTAGTGCATCCACCCGCATATTTGTTTCTTTTTTTTTCGCTGATTGACTGTAATTTGTTTCCGCTCGTTCGTCGCAATAGTCAGCGTCATCATCATCAGCGTCGAGATAATGCGAAACTTGGTCGCAATAAATCGGACATACATGGAGTTAGTACGTGACTGTTCCGTCCCCTCTATATAGGTGGTACGTATGTGGATTGTTATTATCATCTGACTGAGGTGATACTGGCTGGCAATGCAAGCCGTAGGAAATCATGGAATTTTAATTCGCTTCACGGGACGTTTACGCAAATTAGCGATCGACACGCGAAAAAAAAACGTCACTACTGTACAGGTGTGCGAATGGGGGCCCTACGGATATAGGCAGCCCGAATGTGTGCATGAAAGCGTGTCAATAGAGTTTTCTAGACTGATGGAATTCACTGATAAAAGTAAACTGGAGTGGATTTTATGTAGAATATAAAATCACACAACTTTAAGACATTTAACTTCCAATGATGCCCATTTACGTTGTTGAGTTCGGTTAGTTCGCTGAAATCAAACGAATTCAATATTTAATGTGATGTGATGTGATATGAACCCCCCCACCTGGACGTACGGTTTCTCCCAATGACAAGAAGACGAATTAAATATTAAATGTGCTCAACTAAATCAAACTTATCTGATTCAAGTAACATTTGTTTCATTTTTTGTCATAGAAAATCAATGACATTTACCGCATGATTAGATTGCACTCACTCTGTCACTTCTGTTAAGCTTAATGCCAACGAAGATCATGGAAACCAAGTTATGAAGATTTCATACTAGCTTACTGATTCTGGGTTGTACCATTTTAAAGTATCAATCTCATTATTGTTTGCATATAATAAATAAACATGACAACGGGCTACAATCACAGCCAAAGTCAAAGGCTCAACTTTCCCTTCTCGTTGTTTACAAGTTCACACCAGTACGTGTCTGTATCATGTTACAATCGAACCGGAAGCCCCACACATTCTCAACAATTCTACCCCCTTTTTGCCATTCCGACAATTGGAAGTTTGTCTCAAACATTTCTTTACATTGTAAGCTGAAAAAGAACGAATTGCGTTGCAAAGTTAAAATGTAACCATGGAAATAATGAAGCTTCACTTTCAAAGGTAATGTGACGCGTAACCGCAAGAAGCGCTATTGCGGCAACTTTGTTGCCGCCGCCACTCGGGGGTAAACCACAGAATTCCATAGTTTATTGCAATGTTCGAGTCTGTCTATAACAGGGTGGATCAAGCTGACCTTTGCACAAACTTTCACGGAGACGGAGAAGGAGACTAGAAGCTGAATCAAATGGTCTCAGTTCTGTCACAGTTAAAACCTCTTCCACTTCTTATTGGGTTATTTACCCACTTTTCCGTTCTATAAATACTCATGATAATCCACAGTCTTAGATTTTTTTTTATTCGTGAATTAATTAAAGCATTCAGTCAAACTCAAAAACTCTGTCAGTTGTAGTTGCATTGAATCTAAGCGATTGCGAAAGGAATGAGGACTGCATCGCTAATTATGAGTACACCTTTGAGGTTCTGTATCAAAAAGACTATGACTTATTTTGATAGCTGTTTAGTGTCAATGTGTTGCTTGCCTTGTAAACAAACGAAACCCTTAATTAAAAGTTAAAGTTTTACTTCAAACGGAACAATGCGAGGTCGTACGAAAGCAAAGCGAAAATCGATTGTGACCAAGTACTGCACTGAAAAGGGATTGTAGCTAAGAAAATTAGCACAAGAAGAAGGTGTTAGTGTCTGTGCGGTCCAAAATGCGATCAACCGGTTTGTTAGGCATAACACATTGAAGGGCTTACCCGGTTGTTGGAGATACAAGTGCGTCAAACCCAAATTTGGACAAACAAATTTGCAAAGTTTTTTAAGGAAAAAAGGAGGTAACCATCGGAGATTGCGCAAAAAAAGCGTGGAACGACGATTGGAATGGTCCAACGCGGAAAGGGGCGAAATTGTCTGAAGACGTACGGGAAACAAAAATGTTCGAAACGCATCCAAATTCAGGCGGATTCCGTGAAAACTCGGGCTCGGAAGCTGTATGACGACGTTTTGTGCAAAAATGTCATGTACATTATCATGGATGACGAGACGTACGTCAAATTGGACTACAGGGCACTTCCAGGGGCACAGTTTTACACCGTGAAGCGTGGAAAGTATGTCCCAAATTCGGAGAAATCGATTTTTTGCGAAAAATTTGGAAAAAAAGGCGTTGGTTTGGCAAGCAATTTGCCAGTGCGGTATGAAATCGACATCTTTTATCACTACCGCAAATATGAACGCCGAAATGTACCGGAAGGAATGCCTGCAGAAACGAATTCTGCCACTAATCCGAAAACACAAAGGTTCGACACTGTTTTGGCCTGATTTGGCATCCTGCCACTATGCGCGTGCCACCTTGGACTGGTATGAAGAGAACAAAGTCCAATTTGTGGAAAAGGCGATAAATCCTCCAAATTGTCCGCAAATAAGGCCCATTGAGAAATTTTGGGCTTCGATGAAAGGAAAGCTGCGGAAGAAGGCTAGAGGAGCAGATGACATCATCAAATTCAAAAAAGACTGGGTAAACGTAAGCAAAACCATCGACGGAACGGTTGTGCAAAACCTCATGAGGAACATCAAGAAGAAGGTGCGAGAGCTGGCCAGGTCTACGAAAAATTAAATGAATAAGGCTTGCTTCATTTAGAATTGGAACAAACTTTTGCTCATATTGTGGCGCTCCTGGTGGACGGATTTGGAAGTTCTTGGCGCCCACGTGTCGGAAATTTTGTCAGCTTCACGTATGTATTTTTGACATTCCGCAAATCGACTGTACTAAACAATCAACATGGAAGCCGAAAGAAGGGAAAAAATTGTGCACAGTTATTTGGAAAATTCATTGTGGTCTGCATCTAGGCTAGCTAAACAGCTGAAATTGCCCAGAAATACCGTATGGCGCGTTATCAAACGGTATAAGGAAACATTGACGACGATTCGGAAGCCTCAAGCCAATCGTCGGAGTGGAACTGTCGACCGGAAACTGCGTGGTAAGATTTTGAAGACGATTAAGAGGAATCCCAATCTGTCGGACCGTGATTTGGCCAGAAAATTCGGTGCTGCCCATAGTACCGTGAGGAGAACTCGACTCCGGGAAGGAATCAAGTCGTATCGAGCTAGCAAACAGCCAAATTGGACCATAAAACAGAATAGTGTGGCCAAAATCCGTGCTCGGAAGCTATACGACCAAGTGCTGACCAAGTTCGACGGGTGATGGACGATGAAACCTATGTCAAGGCTGACTTCGGGCAAATCCCAGGTCAAAAATTTTACTTGGCAACGGCTCGGGGGGATGTTCCAGCCAAATTTAAATTTGTTTTTGCCGACAAATTTGCACGAAAATTCATGATTTGGCAGGGCATTTGCAGCTGTGGCAAAACAAAAACGAAAGTTTTCGTTACAAACAAGACAATGACGTCGGAACTATACCAAAAAGAGTGTCTCCAAAAACGAATTTTGCCGTTCATTCGATCCCACGACCATCCCGTAATGTTTTGGCCAGATTTGGCAAGCTGTCATTACAGCAAAGTCGTTCAAGAATGGTATGCAGAGAAAGGGGTCCAGGTTGATCCGAAAAACCTTAACCCACCCAACTGCCCCCAGTTCCGCCCTATTGAGAAATACTGGGCAATCATGAAGAGGAGACTCAAGGCAAAGGGAAAGGTTGTCAAAGACATCAATCAGATGAAGACCTGGTGGAATAAGATAGCTAAAACGATGGACGAAGAAGGTGTGCGCCGCCTAATGAGCCGTGTTACAGGAAAAATTCGAGAATTCCTTCGAAACCGTGACGAATAATTTTATCCGTATTTTTTCTTAAAAGTATGAAGAAAACGCTACATTTGTATAGAAAAAGATCATGAATTCAATAATAAATAACTGAAATACAGGCAATTGTTTTTGTTCCAATTCTATCGGAAGCAAGCTTTACTGATGTAATGGGCTTTTTTGATGGTCAATAAACAATGTAAATGAATTTTAGTTGCAAAATAACTAACACATATTTAAATACAGCAGGTGTACTCATAATTAACGATACAGTCCTTAACTGCTTATGTTCTCACTGCTAATGCTTCGTAAGAGAAACCCGGAAGACGTTTGTAGTCTTCCGGAACTAGCCGATTTCATGGCTTCTAGATTATTTACTGAGACCAAATTCCCGGTTGAAGAAAGGCCATTGAAAAAATGATATGTGGGAGGTTCCAGAATTTTTCTCTAAATACTTTTTTTAGATGTTTGTACCGTAGATTGATTGCAAAGTTTCAGCTGCCCTATGCTGCCCCGCGATTTGAATAGCGTCTATGATTTTTCGCTATGGATTGTGACTTGAAAAAAAATGCAACATTGACCGTAACTAGAAAATAAGAAGAATGATTAGTAATTTCCATTTAATTCCAACTAACTTTATTGCTTATCTTGACAGATACGCGTATTTCGTCTACAATGTGCAGACTTCTTCAGTGTAGAGTACTAATACTCGACTGGATTAGTACACGACACTGAAGAAGTCTGCACATTGTAGACGAAATACGCGTATCTGTCAAGATAAGCAATAAAGGTAGTTGGAATTAAATGGAAATTACTAATCATTCTTCTTATTTTCTAGTTACAGGTATTACACTAAACAGCTCACACTCTCCATAATTCATCATTTAAAAAAGTGATATGTGCGTGAGGTGGTGTAGTGTATTAGATGATGAGTGTGAAGAGTCCGATGATGACTCATATAAGAAAAAAAACAAGTCAAGACTCTTCACTGAGATTCGAACCGTGGCCGACAGCTTTGCGATATTCTGTAGCTAAGGTATGCGCATAACTTAATCTAGCCATGGTTTATTAGCCACATCTTTTTTATTTCTCAATATAAAGATGTCACCAATACCGCTAACGCAATGTCATTGTGTGTGTGAACGTTTTGACGGTTTGCTGTCACAAAAACATTGTATTGAAAATGGAGTCGAAAGAAAACAAGTGCGTGAAAAAATGTTGTACAAAAGTGTGGAAAATCCATCTATATGTCGCATTATGACATGGCAAAATCACTCGGAGTCCCTCGTTCAACAGTTAGTAGCGTTTTGAAACGCTTCCGGGATCGGTTTACTCTAGATCGGAAACCAGGATCTAGCGGCAAGCGGAACGACAACTTCAAATCCCAGCGGGATGCAGTGCTTCGGCTGATTAAGCAAAACCCGAACCTTTCCATCCGAGATTTGGCTAAAACGGTCAAAACATCGTATTCTTCCGTTCAAAAAGTAAAGATAGCGGCAGGATATAGGTCGTTCAAGGTAACAAAAACCGCAAACAAGAACAAGAAGCAGGAAACCAGTTAACAAAAAAGAGTGTGTAAGCTGTTCGACAAATTGCTAACAAAATTTGACTGCGACTGGATGATGAATCAAACGTCAAAGCAGACTTCAAGCAGCTTCTTGGTCTTGAGCTTTATACCACATTCCAACGCGGCAAGCTTGACGATCATTTCAAGCCCAAAAAGTGGTCGAAGTTCTCTAAAAAGTACATGGTTTGGCAGGCTGTTTGTAGTTGTGATTTGAAGAGCAAAATCTTCATAACTACAGGTACGCTTAACGAACAAGTTTACGTCAACCAGTGTCTGCAAAAACGGCTACTACCATTCATCCAAAATCACACGAGTTCTGTGTTGTTTTGGCCTGATTTGGCGTCTTGCCATTATGGTAATGTGGCTCAGGAGTGGTATGCAGGAAACAACGTCAACATTGTACCAAAGGACTGTAATTCTTCGAACACCCCAAAATTTCGTCCAATTAAAAGATATTGGGCCATTGTGAAGCGAAACCTTGGGAAATCGAAAGGAGAGGCAAATATAGAGAAAGATTTTGTTAAAAAGAGGGAAAATGCTCCCAGAAAGGTGACTGAGCACATTGTGCACAACTTAATGGATTGTATCAAACGTAAAGTTAGAGCATACGTATATAAAAAGTTCGAATTGTAATATTTTGGTGTAAATGAGTTATAAATAAACCCTTTGTTACGATGATTTTTTCGGATTTAGAAATAAATAGAAATAATGTTATACTGAGAGTTTTTCTTTGGCTAGATTTTGCTGTGCGCATACCTGAAACTGTTAGTCATAGAGGGCGTACGGAATCAAATTGCATCATTTTCAAATAACTGTAACTTTTTACCCATTGGGTATTTGCAATGTGTATTGTTTACACTGTATTGGTAGCTGTGCAATCGTTGCGAAGATGGAGTCAGAAGAGCAATAGCGGTCCCACAAAAATTGCGCACGTACCTTGAAAATTCGGATCTCAGCATGAAGCTGGGAATGGTACAATCTACGGTAACTCGTGTTTTAAATCGGTACAACGATCGTTTGACCATCGATCGGAAGAATGGATCTAGTAGGGTAGAGAAATCACGTGCCCGAAAGCTCTACTACCAGCTGTTGACCAAACCACATTGTCTCGTTATGGATGACGAGACTTATGTAAAAGCAGACTTCCGGCAACTACCGGGGCTCCTGTTCTCTACTGCTCATCATAAGTTCGATGTTCCTGAGGACATTCGGAAGCAGAAGATGTTAAAGTGGGCCAAAAAGTGTGTCCCACATCAAATTGCATTACGAAAAAAGCGCTGTAGAAAATTACCTAGATGACCGATCTTTTTCAAACTTTCAGACAATAAACTATAACCTATTAATAAGCTTTGGCATATTAATTTCATTAAACTTCAATACCATAACCGTTCGCTCGCTCTGGCGCATCTGGCTGCAGCTTCTTCTGTACCGATACCCACTTTTTCTTCATGTCTTCGTCACATTTGACCTCCTTCGGATGTTTCCGAAGTGCCTGCTTCATAATAGCCCAGTATTTTTCGATGGGCTTAGGTTCCGGTGCGTTGGGGAGGGGGGCTTCATGTCCTTGGGTACGAAACTGACCCCGTTGGCTTCGTACCAGGACAACATATAAATAGTGGCACGAAGCTAGGTCCGGCTAGAAGATCGTAAGACCCTCGTGTTTCTTCAACAGAGAAGGCAGACGCTTCTGTAAACACTCCTTGAGGTAGATCTCACCGTTTACAGTCACAGTCAAGAACGGTGCACTCCGTTTGCCACATGAGCAGATCATGTATTTCTTGGCAAACTTTGAAAGTTTCTGCTTCCTTACTTCCTCCGGAACATCAAACTTGTGCTGGGCGGTGAAGAACAGTAGCCCCGGAAGTCCGCCTTGACGTAAGTCTCATCATCCATGATGAGACAATGAGGCTTCGTCAGCATCTGGGTGTACAGTTCCTGGGCCCTTAACTTTCCCACCGTATTTTGCCGTTCGTCACGATTTGGAGTCTTCTGCACTTTGTATGTGTGCAGTCCCTCCAGGTTCTTGGCTCTCTGAACGAAAGACTTGGACAGATTCAACTTTTTGGCCCCATCCCTGATCCACGTATTGAGATTCCGCTTAAACGCTTTTGATCATTTCGCGACGTTGCTTTTCGGGAGACGCCATTTTTTTCCGATTTTCGAAAAACTAACAGCGATAAAAATACAACAACAAAAAATACTCTAAACTACTTCCACCCAAATGTTCAAGAGAAAATACCCAATGGGTGATTTTCTACAGCGTTTTGTCCGTGATGCAATTTGATATGGGACACCCTTTAAATGAATCTCATATCTGAAGGAATGTGCCGCATGTAGTCTATTATGGAACTGAACGCATCTGTAAAATGTTGTGAGACCTTTCCAATTATCCAATTTTTCACATGATTCTATGGTAAAAACAGTGGCTTCGCCATAACCTCAATCTACCTGTGCACTGGCTTTCAAAACACAGACAATTATGAAAATATTGCTTGCAATATTTTCAGATTACGAGCGAATTTGACGATTGGATGTCTTTGTCAACCAAAATCACGAGATGCCACTAGTTTGTATTCTGTGTGATTACAACTTATCTGGTACTAACGTACTTCCACTCATGGGCTTTCGTATATGCTAACATGCACATGGCCAGATTCTTCTGGATGCTTTGGCTAGGCTCAATGTGGTCCTAGCCAATGTGGGTACCAAGAGTACCTACCATAGAAACGGAGCGGAATCGATAATCGATGTAACTTTCAGCAGTCCTGGGCTGCGCAAAATTTTTATGTGGAGGGTGGATGATGGCTACACCCATAGCGACCACTTGGCGGTTCGTTATTGCATCGTCCACAATACAAGGCAGCGTGCGGAAGGAGGAGCTTGCACTCCATTCGCCAGCAGATGGAGGACATCCTAATTTGACGTAGAGACATTTAAAGAGGCGCTTGAGAGGGAACGAATCTTACGCGAAACCCAGGAACCTTACGGCGAACGACTCGTGATGGCACTTACACGAGCGTGCGATGCGACCATGCCGAGGGAAGTCAAACCGAGGAATGGAAGATCCCCAGTGTATTGGTGGACGGAGTCGATCCCCGACCTCCGAAAAACATGCCTCCACGCAAGACGGAGGGTGCAAAGAGCGCGGTCAGACGCCGATAGAATCGAGCATAGAGTGGCGCTAGTCGCCGCGAAGGCCGCGCTAAAGAGGGAGATAAAGGCCAGCAAGCCAGCCGGCTTTGAGGGCTTGTGTCGGAAGGCCAATACGAATCCGTGGGGTGAAGCCTATCGGGTAGTAATGGCCAAAACCATAGGAACCGGCTCCAACCGAGCAATTACCAGAGCTGCTGCAGGTGATCGTTGTGGGACTCATTCCGAACCACGATCCAAGTCCATGGCCCCCCGCTGCCGTAGATTTCTCCCATGACCAGCGTTCCAGTATCCCAGACCTAAACGCTGTCATAGCGACGGAAGGGTGAACGGCTCAGCCGAACACCCGTGACCACGTGGGCACTGACAACGGCACAACGGGGGCCGGCGACGAGACGACGGTGACGAACGAAGAACTCATTGCAATAGCAAAGTCGCTAAAGGTTAACAAAGCGCCAGGACCGGATGGTATTCCGAACCTAACCATCAAGACGGCTATCTTGCTGGCTCCCGAAATGTTCAGGGTGGTGATGCAAAGGTGTCTGAATAAGGGCGTCTTTCCGGACGCCTGGAAAATTCAGACCCTAGTGTTTCTGCCAAAGACAGGGAAGCCACCAGGGACGACTCTTAAATTCAGAAACTTAAAACCTGTCAAAACTATACAATCTTGAAGAAACTGAAGACCCGTCAAAACACCCGGCAAGCGCTAACCAGAAGGTTAATACCTCCGATTGCATTATGCCGGGCAAACGCATCTAAGGAGCATTTTTCCAAAGTTTAAGGAGCATTTCCCCAAAAAGAAGGGTGCATTTACCCTTTGCCGTGTTCTTCAATAGCGCCAGTTGGGTGGCTATCGCCGGCTCGCTCCAACGCCTTCAGGTTCCTGGGTACCTGTACAAGATTCTGGCAAGCTATTTCCAGAATCGCGTACTAGTGTACAATACTGAGGTAGGCCAGAAACGTGCTCAGATCACCGCAGGCGTCCCACAAGGTTCGATCCTGTGTCCGGTGCTATGGAACACGATGTACGATAAGGTACTACGGTTTGAGTTCCCGAGCGGGGTGAACGGGTTCGTGGACGACATCACCCTGGAAAAATGTGGTGAATCCATTGAAGAGGTGGAGCTAACGGCCTCGCACTCCATTGGCATTGTGGAGAGATGGATGAGTTCCAGGAAACTGGAGCTAGCCCATCATAAGACTGAGGTCACGGTTGTTAACAACCGAAAATCGGAGCAAATTGCGACGATCAGTGAAGGTAACTGCATAATAGAATCGAAGAGGTCTTTAAGGGGCTATTCATAAACCACGTAGACTTTTTTTGGGGGGAGGGGGGTTTGACCAAAGTCTACGCTCCATACAAAATTTCAATAATTTGTATGGAGAAAAGTCTACGAGGGGGGGGGGGGGGTCTGAGATTTTCAAAAATAAGTCTACGTGGTTTATGAACCGGCCCTAAGGTATCTTGGGGTCATGATCGACGATAAGCTGTCCTTTATCAGCCACGTCGATTACGCCGGCGAATCAAGTCTTTTGGTTTAGATACGACTGAGTAATAGCGACGATAAACGAAAGTGGTTCCGCTGCCGATGTAGTGCTCCACCCATCCTTCTATTATGACACTTATCAATGCAAACAGTGCCAAAGGGTCATAAACAAATAACAGATTGTTCTGTCAAGCCAGCTTATTTACAGTGCTTTCGGTGATGAACAACTAACAACCAGAAGGTCAACCACTGTCAGCATCTCATTTCAACGACAAAAACACCACCAGTTCCCCCTTTTGTTTACGCGTGGGATACAATGTGTACATATGACCATTAAAATCGATTTTCGGCTTTCGCGGTTCCGACCCCCTCTCACTCTCTGTTGTTGCGTGGATGGGTGGATGGACAATCCCGAGCCCGTTCGCTGGTACGTTCAATGTGCATTCAACCATTAATATTTCATCGCTCAGTTGGGAAGTGGAATGATTATCGAGCTGTCCCCAACCCCACCGAAGCACAGCAGAGGGCCGGTGTCATCGCTTCTCGAACATCACATCGAGGAACGAGGACGACATACCTACATTGGATGTTCGTTGCTCCATTTTCTTTGTGAATTACCCTACATCGACACTGCCACCATTAATGATGACCTCTCTCGTTAGCATTTTTATCTGATTGTTGCCCATCGAGGGGCTGACTGGAGGTGAATCGAATGCATCTATAGGGCGGCAGGTCAGGCAACGCCGGGTGAAAGTAATGTTCGATACAACGAGAAGTTGGGAAAAATGAAATGGCAGAGAAAAAATAAACGACCAGCAACGTGTTGAATATACATGCTGGTACTTGTTGCCCGACGACGGCGACGGCGGCGACGACGACTGACATCACTGACTGTACGTTAGGTACAACCTTGTGGTTTACGAGTGTACACACTCTGTACTCTGTCACTCCCACTCCTGCAGAATTCAATCAATCGTAGCTGACTGATTGAGCACATCATCATCGTCATCGTCGTCATCGTGATGAGCGTCATAGTAAGGGATTGCCCTGACATGGATGCTATTTGAATTTCTGCAGGTGAATGCATTTTGACAGAAAATATCTCAAACCCGGTACCGGTAGGTGGAGTTCATTCCACCTGTTGGTTTGAAATACGGGGAAAAAGTATGTACCTACCTAACCTAGTGCACATTATGGCCATCGATCTGCTTTCGATGACACGAAATAGAGCGAACAGTTTTGTCATCCTTGTGCCGATGTCAGTTGAAGTTGGGACTATTTTCTACCGTTGGGGATTATTGAGTACAAGTTAGGAATGAACGGATCTGGAGGATTTTTTTTGTATTATCACTGCGACCATTATTTTGATCTATTGTGATACACAACTCATTTTTCTATACCATTTCAAGGTGATAAGTTACTATGAGAAGTAACCATCGTCGCATGATTTAGGGTATTATCCCAGTAAGGAATAATGTGTCGTACAAAACGCACTACCTTACGAGGGCATAGGGACCATATTTCAAAGGGCTTTAAAAGCCTCTTATCGAAAATTTTTGCTCTTGTGCTAAAAAGTGCAGCACAGTTGCAAAATAAATGTTCAGAGGTTTCGCATTCCTCATTACAAAAGCGACAAACATCATCTCGGACTTTATCCATTAGTCTTAGATGATATTTAACCAAACAATGTCCAGTAATTAGGCATGTGTATGTGCACAGGTCATTTTTTGACAAAACGAGAAGCTTTTGTGAATTCAATATGTTAGGTGTAATGAACTTTTTAGACTTCTGGGCAGTGGTGCTTACATTCCAGTTTGCAATCACCATCTTCTTTTCCCAGTTCCTGAGTTCCATTTTGATTGCGCATGCAGAGACTCCGAAAAATGGCTCTGGGCCTAGAAATGGCTTAGAAGATCCAGTCCAAGCTAGTTCATCAGCTCTTTCATTGCCATCGATTCCACAATGTCCAGGAACCCAGTAAAGATTAACTGTATTATTAATACATAGCCGTTGAAGAAAAAGGAGACATTCCCATACTAGTTTGGATGTAAATGTAAAAGATTTCAATGCAGATAAAGCTGCTTGACTAAAGGGTGTCCACGATGAAATTGCCACACTATGAAATTGCTCTAACTTTTTAACAGTTGGGTAGAATTTAATGAAAATTTGGGTGGATTTAGTTCATAGTGCATTATTTACATCCTGCAAGTTTTAAAGTCCTGTGATCAAAACTCGCGGAAATGGAGTCGAAAGAACAGCTCGTGCGTGATAAAATCTTGCGCATTCATCACGAGAACAAGGATCTCTCGCATCGTTCCATCGCGAATTCCACGGTGTCGCGAGTGATTAAGCGGTTCGAGGAACGGTTGACCACCGATCGGAAGCCCAGAAGTGAAGGAAAAAGTATTCCGTACAACACCAAAAATCACAACCGCGTAGTTGGGGCCTTCAACCGAAATCCGAACGCCTCCGTTCGGGATGTGGCTAAGAAGCTGCACCTAAGCCGAAGTTTTGTCCAGAAGGCCAAAACTAAGGCTGGGCTTCGAACGTTCAAGGTACAAAAGGCCCCTAATCGCGACGAGAAGCAGAACAAGTCCGCCAAAACCCGTGCCAGGAAGTTGTACCTCAACATGCTGACGAAAGTTGAATGCTGCATCATGGACGACGAAACATATGTGAAGGCCGACTTCAAACAGATCCCCGGCAACCTGTTTTTCACGGCCAAGGATAAGTTCAGCGTTCCGGAGCATGTCCGCACTCAGAAGATGTCCAAATTTGCGAAGAAATTCCTGGTTTGGCAAGCCATCTGCACGTGCGGGAAGCGGAGTGCACCTTTCGTGACCCAGGACACGATGAACGGACAGGTGTACATAAAAGAGTGCCTCCAGAAGCGGCTGCTTCCTCTCCTGAAGGCCCACAACGTCCCAACAATCTTCTGGCCGGATTTGGCCTCATGCCACTACTCCAAGGACGTGCTGAAGTGGTATGCGGACAATAAGGTCAATTTCGTGCCGAAACTGTTCAACCCTCCCAACACTCCGGAGCTCCGCCCCATCGAGAAGTACTGGGCGATTATGAAGCAGCACCTTCTTAAACGACCTAAGGTAGTGAAGACAGTCGAGGAACTGAAGAAAGTATGGGTTTACATGCAAAAAACGGTTGATTCACAGGTTGTGCAGAATCTTATGGCCGGGGTTAAGGCCAAGGTGCGGGCATTTGCGTATGGACTGTAAATAAAATACGAGTAAAATGGTAAAATGAAGTTTAATAGTTATTTCTCAATCCCTGAAAATTTGATGGCAATCGGATGAAAACTCGAATTTTGCGAATCAATTTTGTGTGTGGCAATTTCATCGTGGACACCCTTTATCAGTTAAAATACATAAATTTGCATGTTTATAATTCCTTTTTAAGCAAAGGGAAGCACATTCCACAATTGCTTGAATTTCAGCCTGGAAGACGGTTGGCCATCTATCCATTGAAACTGTAAAATTAACTCCAGGACCTATCAGCTCCCAGCTCCTACTTGATCATTTTGTTGTCCTCCCGCCACCCAAACAGTACGGTCTGGTTCTATCACATTGAACAAACGAATAAAGTTGAATAGCGTTTCCATCCAATCGTTATTGACTGTAAGTAATGGGTTAGTTTGAATGTCATTTAAAATACTTAAATGTCCACTGATGTCCCCATCAAGGAATGATTTAGTCCGTATGAGACGAAGCACACTTTTTTCGGCTTCCTATTGAAAGAAGTGGTGCAACGGAAGAAGATTTAGAATTGCATTTTTTGAAGTTCTTCTTAATGGCACCTTTTTCTTTAGTTTTTGGCCACCATACTAAGGAAGCATATGTAGCGATTCAAGGAACATTTGGTTGATATTTGGGACCAAATTTCTCAGGAAATCGTGCGTGCCAGCTGCGATGGGTTTACAAAGCGTTTGCGCAAAGTTATCAAGGAAAAGGGCGAGAGCTTCGAATTGAATTAATATGGTTTATTCTATAACATGTATTTTTCAAATGAAAAATAAATGCCATGATTTGGTTGATTTGTTTTGCTGTAATCCCATTTTGTTTTAGTGACACCTATTGTGAGACACCCTGTACATTGTTTGGTGTTATTTCCATCATATCATGACCTTCACATTTCAGTATACATTCATCGACTAATGGTTGCGCTGTATGGGAGGATATGGCTGCATCTTATTATTAATTGCATATCATTATTATTTTCACTACGAAAAATAATCATACAGAAATTTTATCTGCTTCAAGGTTATATAGAAGGTGATTTCAGGTAGTGTAGATGTGTTACTGCTGAGTAACATACGGTCTTTTTCTGTTAACCACCCACACTTGTGAGTGGACCAAACAGTATCCTTGCTGATGGTTCAAATCGATCGTCAAATTGCGACCATTATCAACCTTGCTGTTGTAGTAAAGCGGTTCTCAAACTAGATGTTTTAAACATAATTTTGTATTCTGCTGAAATAAACCATCCACACTTGTGAGTGTCCACCCCCTGACTGATAAAAAATTACCTTAAACGAACGATATTACAAATCCTTCAACCATTTCTTTAATGGTTTGAATGATACCCCAAATAGGTCGTTAAGTAAAATAACCATACGAAATTTATTAGGGCCAACAGCGCATCCTTTCTGTTGGTTTAAATCGGTGCCAAAATTTGAATAACTGTAATGTGCATCTCTGTACAGAGAATAAATCGCGAACATAGTTAAATATCTTTTTCGCTGCCGACGTCAGTTGAATTCAGCACACCGTTTACCAAAACGGACCCCGCTGCAAACCCAACCATTTTATCCAAAATATCAGTGATTTCTGATGGCTTCCAATAAAGCGAGTATCACGTCAACATATTCCTACCCATTCCCTACTTGACCTGCATTCGGGCGAGGCCGGCGCTGGTATTGCTTTAGTTTGGGATCACCAGTTTTTACACATTGAGGATGCATGCTAGTCCCAAGCATCATCTTTTGGTTCTCTGTGTAATAACAGTTGATCTGGCAAAAACGGAGTAGCAACCTCGGGCGGTCAATCATGCTCATGCTCACCATACCAAGGAAGCATATGTAATTCTGGGTCTTACAATTGCCGTGTATATCCAGTGGATCATTGCTGGTCGCAATCCCCAATTATTACCAAAAATTCTTTTACTTATATATAGTGCTTACTTTATCTAAGATCTGTATTAAGTGTGAATTCCAATTAAGTTTGCAATTCACAATAACACCCAAATACTACAAATACTCAGATGAAAGCGTCATTAAAGTTCCTTTCATGTGAAGGCCATGTTAGAAGTGATAGTACGAAATCGAACATGTAAGAGCATCTCCACTGTCTGGCGGGAAATAAATGCGGTTCTCCTTTCTTGGCGTTACAAGCATTTCGCCAGTCACAATTACGTCTATTGCTTACTCTCAACTTATTATTTTAAAGGCACTTCCACAGTTATTAACTGAGAGCTTGCGATGCCATTTTTTGAATTAGTATAATTGTGTGGCAAATAATGAGATTCGAGAAATTATCTTCCACCAAAAGTGTCTAGACCAGACCGATTCTTCAGTTGCATTTTTATCGACTGAGCCCTAATCAAATCCGGTATGTGACAGAAAGTGGCGTCTCGTGAGTTTTACAACAGACAGTGTACTAGCATGCTATTTTAATTACTAATGCAGATGGATGCTGTTGTGATTATCACTGAAACCTCTGATTCCATTAGCGAACTTCCGAAGAAGTGGCTACAAAGCCAAAAATGTTGTTTACTTAATTACATCAGATATAAACATGGTTCAGAGATGATGAAACTCACATGTCCTTATTGCTGAATTGAGTGAAATCACAATGAATAAAATGTTTATTCTTTGTACAATAGACATCAAAATTTGTGTCAAATGCCACAGATGCCAAATACCATTTTAAGAACAAAATCCTTCAAATAGTAGATTTGAAAATCTTAGTACGCAGGTAACCAATAAGCAGTTCCAAAGCGTGTTTACGGCAGCCTATCAAGCAATTAAGTCGCCTTAAATGCAACATAAATGCCACTTTTGGCCCAATATACGGCTGCTTTACTGCAATGCTATGATAATGCTACATTCGAAATGCTGATTACGGACTACAACCATTTAAATAGCATTTGAAATGCAACTTTACAACAGATACCATTCAAGATGCTGATATAATGCTATTATAATGCTTGTAGCTTCTGAAATGCAGATTTAGGGTTGATTTACTGCATATGCTAATGGTGCATATGCTTGGTTACCTGGACAGTGATTATTTTCAAGTTCAATATTAACAAATGAACACGGTTGTTGTGCCATTCAACGCAACAAATCGTGTTTACAATTAAAGAAAAATCAGCTAATGTTGATCAGGAATCTGAGTCAATCCTGATTGGCATTCTGATCAAATACTGTCCAGGATTTCAAGCAAATGCTACGAAGGATTAGTACAGAAACCTGTCTGTATTCTGAACGAATCCTTTCAACATTTTACAAAACCGGCTCGCCATTCGGAGAGTGCTGCTTAGTATTAGCATAAATTTTGGTTCTGAGCGAGCCCGGTTTAAAATTACGACCAAAGGCTGCTTATGACTCTGAGCATTATCCTATGCAATGCCGAAGAACTTATGGGTAAATATTACTTAGTATTCTGGGTAAATCCGGTTTAAAATTCGGAAAGAATCAGTGCTCATGATTCCCGACAACACAGAGAATATTGAGCGACATGATCAAGAACCTGAGTGAATGCTGCTGCGTGTCTGAGCCAATATAGATTCTACTCACTGCTGAGGATTCTAGGAACTAATCCTTGTTTGCAAAACATGCCCATTATACCGAGAGAAGTATTCAGTATCTTGGTATTGATTTTGAGCGAATTCAGGCTAGGATGCTTAGCGAATAACACCAAAGATATTGTGCATACTCTACCGAAGGTTCGCAGTGAGTTTTATTCATGATTTTGAGATATTCCTGCTTAATATTTTGAGGTGATTCTACTTGGTACTTCAGGATTATCCAGGAGTGGCTGGAATTCTTTGCAAATTTTATCAGAACTTAGAACAATCCCACCTTGGATTTGCTAATCCTGTTCAAGACACCAAGTGAATCCTGCGCAGAATATTCTACCCAAGATCTCCTGTAAATTTTGCCCAAAATTTCGACTCCAAAACAAAAACATCTAAAGATTAAACTCAAAGTTTATTTAAAGTAACTCATCATCTATGTCGAAGGTTGTATACTTTTAGGCTTGAAGATACACGAAAAAAAATCCGTGCCTAGATCCGTGAACTGCAGTCACGAATTCGAGAACAATCACAAATACACCGTGAACTGAATCCCGTAATCATGATCTAGATAACGTTCAAAGGAAAAAGTCCTGAAAACGTGACTAGTTCACAGTCAGTTTTCATTTTCGGGAACGCTTTTTTTTTTTCTGTGTATGCCCATCGGCATCATCATAGAAAAGGAAGAATAGTGCTTCGAACTACGAGGCACGAGAGGTATCCGAAAGACAACTAAAGCCGCATCAATTGTCAAGTGGCAAAAGGAGTGGAATAACTCCACCAAAGGTCGGTGGACCCACCGACTAATCCAGGAAGTATTCGGATATGCCGGTTGGCGACACGGGTTCCATTTGACGCAGCTTCCGTCAGGCCACGACTGCTTTGGACAGTAGGGGCTGTATTTTTGTTTGTTCATGACTGCAGATCATGGATCTGGGCACGGATTTTTTTTCGTGTAATCTTTGCTAAGACGCAGACCACGTCGCGTGAAACTGTGCGCTTACCACTCTTAGTCTCATTAGGATATGCGTACTGTCGAGCTTGCCGAGGTAGCTCTTAGTACTCAAGGCGGTAGTCCACGCTGTCCTGCCATACCTAAGTATGGACAGAGCAACGATGACCAGAAGCTTTCGCTTGCTCCTTTGCACCGCCGAGCTAATCGACACAGCGGCTTTCTTGCGGGTGTGGTCGACGCGGCTGATAAAGGACAGCTTATCGTCGATCATAACCCCAAGTACCTCAGGGACCGCTTTAAGGTGATGGTGCAGTTGCCTGCACTAGCCGTCGCCCTTTTGTGATTGGCTAACGTTTTGTGATGGGCTAACTCCAGTTTCCTGGAGCGCATCCATCCCTCGACTATGCCGATGCAGTGTGAGGCCGTTAACTCCACCTCTTCTATGGACTCTCCATAGACCTCAGGGTAATGTCGTCCGCGAAACCGTCAATATTTACTCCGATAAGGAACTACAATCTCAACACTTCGTCATACATTGTGTTCCAGAGTACCGGGTCCAGGATTGAACCTTGTGGGAACCCTGCGGTGATTAGAACACGTTCATGACCCGCCACAGTGTTGTATAGCAGTACCCGATTTTGGAAGTAGTTTTCCAGAATCCTGTACAGGTACCCAGGAACCCGGGGACGTTGGAGTGAGTTAGCAATAGCCACCCAACTGGCGCTATTGAACGCATTTCTTACATCACAGTAGTGAACTTCCTGCCTCTTGCATTCGATTGCCACCTCTGCCGTCTTGGTGACGGACATGATGGCATCCACCGTTGACTTCCCTTTAAGAAAGCTAAACTGATTGTTGTACCCTCCATGTACTTCGACAACCTGTTGAGGATTAACTTCTCCAGCACCTTACACGTCGTATTCAACAAGCATATCGAACGGTTTGACGATGGATCACACAGTGGCTTTCCTGTCTTCGGCAGCAATACTAGAGTCTGGCGTTTCCAGACGTCTTTGCATCACCACCCTGAACATTTTGAGAGTCAGCAAAACAGCCGTCTTGGTGGCCAAGTTCGGTATACCGTCAGGCGCTTTGTTCACCTTTAGCGACTTTCCTATCACAATGAGTTCATCGTTCGTAACCGTTGCCTAATCCCTTTCTCCGCGGTGCCGTTCATCGCCCACGTGATTGCGGATGTTCGGCGTTGCCGACCATCCTTCCACCGCCATGGCAGCGTTATGTTTTGGGATATTGGAACGCTGGTCATGGAACAATTCTATGGCTATGGAAGGTTAGGGCCTCGGGTCGTGGTGCGGAAAGAGTCCCCAAATGACCACCAGCAGTAGCTCCGGTGATAGCTCGGTTGGAGTTTCCGCACCTTTGGGGTAGCTCGAGACAGTCTTGGAATGGAACTTCGGAAGAAAATAATCAAGAATTACGTGTGCGGAATGTCACAAAAACACAATTGTGACAAGCACAACTTTAAAAAAAAATGATCAAGACTGTGTTCCAAGCTTTGCTCAACTGGAAAATTCACCGCGGATCATCGAGAAGGCAGACCAAGAGATGTCCAGAGACGACTCAATAAATGCAAGAAGCATCAAGAAAGATCCTTTCAACTCGTCTTTTTAGATCCAAAAAGAATTACAGCTGCCTGTGTCGGACCGGACAATCAGGTGACGTGCCGTTGCGGCGGATTATTTTCCCAGGGTCCTGCGAAGAAGCCTCGGTGAAAACCCAAAAGAAACGGCTCCTGTTTGCTCGATCTCCCATAACCTGGAATGTGCAGGAATGTCGATCACTGAACAGTATGAGTCGAAGTTCAACATCAGTGGAAGCGACGGAATGTGCCGTGTACGTCGACCGACCGGAAAACGCTTGGATTCACGATAGTGTCAGAAGACTGTGAAGCATGGCGGAGGAAATGTGATGGTCTGGGGAAGTTTTTCTGCTTACGGTCAAGGTCAGCTTCATCGAATTTATGGTATTATGGATCGTTTCATGTACAATGGCATTCTCAAAGATGCAGAGTGGAACATGCCAATAATATGGATATTTCAACAAGATATCGAACCTAAACACACCTACAAAGTCGTCAAACAGTGTTTTAAGGATAAAAATGTAATAGTTATGGACTAGCCACCACAATCTCCGGATCTCAACCCGATCGAGAACCTTTGGGAGATTGTAAATCGAAGGATTAACTGTTTGAGCAAATCTGAAAAGCTTGTGCAGCTTGTCGTCCCACAAAGCATTGTTGCCAATCTGATCCACTTTATGCCTCAAAAGTGCAAGGCTGTAATCGATAATAATGGATTCACAACGAAATATTGAAAACCGAGGACAATCTGGTGGCCAATATACGAAGTGGCATTTGCTTTGCCCAGGGGGATAATTTCTTGTTTAGTTTATTTGATAATATTTGATATTGTTTGTGAATAAATTCTGTTTTATTCGACACAATAAATTTGAATTATGTTTATTTTGAATTAATTTTGTTTATTTTGCAAGCCTTTTTCTTTTTGTTACCACGAGTGTTTACTGTACAATGTTATGACCGTCTTTGGTTGGTTCCATGTGTTTTGTCCAACACTGTATAATAATGAAAAATATACGGAACATGAAAAAATTGAAGCTGAATTAGAATGTTTGACGTAACTAATTTTCTCATCATTCCATTTAAAAAATGGTGCCCATTTTAATCTAGTAAAATACGTATAACCGGTCTACTCCTAGTGGCAGTAAACTGAATTATCTGGTTAAATCGTAAACAATATAATATCGGCTCCGTGAAGCTATTGCAATCGAACGACCCAAAACGGAACTGAAAAATGGTTTTTAAGGCCTTCCAATGCATCACGAATAAGTACACATTTTTTAGATTATTTGATCGATTTTGAAATAAAATAACCATAAAGAGTGTACTCGAAAAAAATGCAACACTTTCTTTTGTGTGTGACTTTGTATTGCAAGGGTAAAATTGATAAAATTTTGTGTAAATGTTGCAGAGTGTAATGTTGACGTGTGCCAAATTTCGTCACAATCTGTCAAGTGGTTATCGAGATGGCTTCCAAGCAAGGAGTGCTTCGACAAAAAATATGGGGTGGAAAATCCAGGCCAGTTCCACCGGTGCATCGCGAAACAGTTGAAAATTCAACCGTATCCCGTGTGGTAAAATCTTTCAAGGAGACCCAGACCCAGCGTCGAGCTGGCAGCGGAAGAAAAGCGAAGACGACCAACCCCGTGATCGCCAGGAAGGTGAGGGATTACTTCAAGCGCATTTCGAACCATTCGATTCGGGACGTGGCCAAGAAGGGCCGAACTTCATTTCTTCGAGGTAAGGAAGGCGCCTAACCGAACCGATAAACAGAATACGGTGGCCAAATCCCGCTTCAGGAAGCTCTACCGCGAGTGGTTGGTGCAGCCGAAATGCATCGTAACGGACGACGAGACGTACATTAGAGCAGATCCCCGGCCTGGAGTTTTTCGTCGGCAAGTCCCGCCTGGATGTTCCGGAGAAGTTCCCGAAGAAGAAGGTCGACAAATTTGTCACGAAGTAACTACTTGGTGTGGCAGGCAATCTGTGGGTGCGGCAAATTCAGCAAGCCGTTCATAACGACCGGCACCATCAACGGCCAAACATTTAAAGAAGAATGCCTCCAGAAGCGCCTGCTGCCCTTCCTCCGGTCGCACGAAGGTGACACTCTGTTTTGGCCGGATCTGGCATCGTGCCATTACGCGAAACCGGTGATGGAGTGGTACGAAGCCAACGATGATGCTTCTGTGTCGAAGGAAGCACATCCGCCAAACTCGCTAAAACTTCTCCCAATAGAAAAATTCTGGGCGATTATGAAGGGTAGGCTCCGGAAAACAGGGGAGGTCTTCAAAAACGACAAAGAATTGAAGAAAGAGTGAATAAAAGTGTCTAGTAAAGATGGCGCAGGTGTTGCACAGGCTTTGATGGGTAGTGTTAAGTTCAAGGTGCGGACATTTAGCCTAGGAGAGGAGGTTAAACAAAACAACTCTGCAAAAACATAGCTAATATGTGTTTATTTATTCCCTGAGAGTTTCAAAAACAGCCGACCTAAATATTTGGTAATTTTTGGTGATCATTTTTGCCTGTTGCATTTTTTTCGAGTACAATCTTTGTTTAATTTAGCTGAGCGGAGTCGAAAACCCATAAGATCTAACTTTTTTTAGGTGGATTTAGAAAAAAAAACCTACGAAATCCTAGTGAATGTTTTCGATCTCAAATTCGTGAGAGAGGCTTGTGCGATGGGGCTCATACGCAACGTTGCCACATGTTGTTTCTTTTGGAGTTAGCTGATAATGTAAAAAGCACCGGGATGATGCTACACAGTAACAATTTGGCGCTAAACTTTCAAATAAATCTATACGTAGGTTGCTTGCCAAAATACAAGTTTCCGAAGTTTCTTGAAATCAATTTACCACATGGGTAGCTGTAACCAAGTATAAATGTTGATGGAAAACTATAGAGTATTTTTGTGAATAAATAACCGAAATCTATAGGGATAAATTCCTTTCTCGGAAAATTTACTCAGCATTACTAGCAATTTGGCATCAGTATATTGAACGAAGTTCACTTTAGTTATGGGCTTAATCAACTTCAGCTTTCGTTGTAAATCCTTGCTAGGATTCTGTGCAGATCTTGCTTGGTGAATTGAGCGTGTCTCGTTCAAAATGTTGAGGTTATCTTTCTCTGTATTTCGGTTCAATCTCTATTAAGATAATGTGCAAATTATCCGCGGGATTGCATTCACTTTCGTTCTAGTTCTGCAAACTGCCGATGAGTCGTTCATTCGGAAGAACTAACGCATCCTCAGTACCTTGAGTGCTAGTCTCACCTCAAGCAAACCTCCCTTCGAACGTGATGCTCACATGCTACCGAAAATAACCGCCTTCGTTTCATTGCTAATAGTAATCCAATAAGTGTGCGGAAAATCACTTAACTACGCTCGTCCCGCTTCCATCATTGATTGACGACGACGGCGGTGACGAGCAGGGTTCGACAGACAGTTGGTTTCGCTAACGAGTTTTCTCTTTGGTTGTTTTTTGAACCAACTACCTAAGGCGCACCAATATGCAACGGCACATGTACCGAGCTTCTCGTGTGTACATATCTTTGGGGCGGTTTCCCGCAGTACAGTACAACACATGCAACAACTGTTGTCGGCGGCTTGTCCGTCAATCAGGAAAGTAAGTCAAACACAGACTCACACACGCGCTCCATGAGTTCCGAACTGTGCGGTGAGGCATTACATAATTGCGTGTGAATTTCGGTCCCTGGCTAGGTGTCTTCCGCTCGCTCTTCGGCGCGCTGGGCAGGGAAAACAAGTGGAAAGTTCAATAACATTTCCTCACCCCTTTCGGTTGTCGTAGGTTTGTAGCTCGGTAACTAAATACTCGGAACTAACGGCGCACGCGAATCCTATGTTCGTTCGGAAGAGGAGAGGCAGCTTCAGATGAGGGCGAAAAAATGTGGGTTAAATTGTAGCCGGCGCTTTGCTAATTATGGTTATTACCAAAGTGTACAATGTAAACATACGGGGAGACCTGTTCTTCTGTATTTAGCCAGCAGCTATGGATTTTAGTTGAGATGTAAAAGCGAATATTATATGTGTGTGTGTGTCGATCTTGTGCCCGAAGCAATTTGAGTACCAGGTGCTGCTGATGCTGTGAGAGGTTTTATGTCTGTTTGGCAAATTAAAAACCACCCCTGCGATGAGCGGTGCGGTTCGTTTATTGGCCTAACGAAATGATGTGATAATTGTTGGTTGTTCTGGATTGCGCGATGAGTTCACAACTTTCGATTTCCTTTTGAAAACGATACTATTTTTATCCTAAGATTTACTCCGAAATTTCAGTATGCCATCATGTCCAATTTTGGGAACTCTCACGAACAGACCTTCGTTTTCTGCTGCTTCTGCTACCGATGCTTCAAACAATAACAACTGGCTACGGTGACAGTGACGTCGGCGACGATTTTGCTGACTAAAAAGGGCGCTAGAAGGGCGCGACACGCTTCCACGAACGACTCAACCAATTTGTGTTTTTATCGCAGCAGCACCTCGACGGTAAAACAATGAATTTTCAATGCCGTGGCCCAAATTTGAATGAACGCCAACAATAACCACAACACGACAAAGTTGTGCTTCGCATGGCAAAAGCTTGCACTCCGTCTGCCTATTCGTCCATGGAAGGGGCAAAAAACCACAGCGCATATTTACTGTTTCATCCATTTCGTTGCTACGAGCCGGGGCGTAAATTTGTTTACAATTTTTTCCACACTAATCTTGTTTTCGTCTTCTTCTTCTTTCTTTCCAGAACTTCTTTCGGCTGCATCGGCTGCGGAAGCTCGGTCTGAGTGACAATGAGATTATAAAGCTTCCCTCGGACATTCAGAACTTTGAAAATCTGGTCGAGTTGGACGTCTCACGGAATGGTAAGTACCGATGCAAGAGTGTATGGGACGATGAGGTTTGTCACGTGTATATTTAACCCATACCTATGCCATCCGAACTGCAGTCGGAGTTGGTGTGGTTTTCACCTTGTACCGTTTTCTACTGTTACGAGGTTATCGCGCAGCGGGGGGGGGGGGGGATTGGTGGGGATGAGTGAGAGAGACAACCAACCGCACGGTAGACCGTGGTTAATTTAATTTTCTTCGCTCACACTGCATCCCCATTCCCATGGCTACCGACATACGGTGGGGCTTCAATCCAAAACTACAGGTCAAGTATGGGGTGTTTGATTTTATGCTTGAATGGTTCGTGTCGGTAGAGATTTTTGTTTATGTCATTTTTTTCTCAGAAGCAGTGTTGCCAGTATTGCTGTTATGGGTGTGATTACTTTTGTAAACTCGATGGGACATTTGGTGGGCATGTTTTTGAATTTTCCTTAGTTCGCTGAACAATTCTACACGGGGCGAAATAAATAAAAGGACAGCTTTTGATTGTTATTCTTTAAATTAATACTATGAGTTCAAGGAACTTGTTACTTTCACTTTGCGTATACAGTTATTTAAATACTAGAGAAAAATTAATTTAATTAGGATTCTTTTTAATATTATTGGATTATTTATTTTTTCCATGAAAAATTAATATATCGGTTAGATTTTCAGGGCTGTTACAACAGTCGCGGATTTCACGTTTTTTGCGGATTTGTTGCGGATTTCTGTTTTTATTCGCGAAAATCGCGGATTCATTCAACGATGTGCGAAAATCGCAGATACATTAATGTTTTGTCGCAAAATTGCGCGTTTTTATTCTCATAATTCAAATTTTTGTGGTTAAATAACGATTTACTTTTCATCGTGTATGATGAGCTGATGCGCAGAGAGTTAGCCCCTTTTATAACAGTTCCGACCAGTTTGGACTCCGAAAGACGCTAAGATCGAACAAAGTTCGCCGAACCACAAAGTTGACCATCTACAAGACATTAATTAGACCGGTAGTTCTCTACGGCCACGAGACATGGACATTGCTGGTGGAGGACCTACGCGCCCTTGGTGTCTTTGAACGGAAGGTGCTGCGTACGATCTACGGTGGAGTGCAGAAGGAAGACGGAACGTGGAGGAGGCGAATGAAGCACTATTTGCATCAGTTGCTGGGAGAACCTCTCATCGTACACATCGCAAAAATCGGTCGACTACGATGGGCTGGGCATGTCGTAAGAATGTCGGACGACAGCCCTGTAAAAATGGTTCTCGAAAACGAACCGACAGGTACAAGAAGAAGAGGCGCGCAACGAGCAAGGTGGATCGATCAAGTAGAAGGCGACCTGCGGACCCTCCGCAGACAGCGAGGCTGGCGAGGTACAGCCATGGACCGATTACAATGGAAACAACTTCTGTGTACAGCAGAGGCCACACCGGCCTTAGTCGGATTGGTAAGGTAGGTAAGTAAGCGCTTAAGGAAGGTGATAAAATTTTGCTCACAAATGCGGAAAAAGCTCAACAACTTGTTAAGCAGTTTGAGAGCTCCCATAATTTCAGTTTGGGTCTTACAAGTCCTATTGAGGGTCAGGTTTCCAGGGAGTATCTGAATATTTTCTCACAAGAAAATTTTTGATGATTCTTGGGGAACTGATTCTGGATGGGTAAAAACTATAACTATAACTAATTTCAAAATATGAAAGCACCAGGTGATGATGGAGTTTTCTATATTCTCATCAAAAAACTCTCTGAGAGTACTTTGTCTTTCTTGTTAAAACTATTTCACAGATGTTTTCATCTGGCATACTTTCCAGATAAATGGAAAAATGCAAAAGTCGTACCTATTTTGAATCCAGACACAAATCCGGCTGAAGCTTCTAGCTACCGACCAATCAGTTTGCTTTCTTCAATACAGGGTGCGGCAGAAAATAATGCGAAAATGTTCAAACTTGAGTATTGGGTTAATTCGTGTAGCTAGTGACTAATTTCTGTCGAAAGTGTATTTGTTTATGTTTACTTTCAAGTGCTACATCCAAACATTCTATTTGTTTTATTGCAAATTGGTCAAAATGTTCGCGAAAGAAGTGATCACCAGTTTGTTGCTCGCCCAGAAGAAGCCGAAAGAGATTGCCAAGGTGGTAGGGTGCCATTTGGCAACAGTTTACCGCATAAAAAAGTCCCTGCAGGATGGTCCTAAGCAGCGGAAGCCGGGAAGTGGACGTCCGCGCTTTGCACGCATGCCGAACGTGATCAAATCGGTCCGTGCAAAAATTGCTCGCAACCCGGTGCGTTCCATAAGAAAACTTGCAAAGGAAGCCAATATTTCGGAGAAATCCATGCGGAGAATCATCAAAGAAGACCTGCATGCATCTTCCAGAGCCAGAGTGAAACGCCACTTGATTACGGACCGGGTCAAGGAACTACGAGTGACTCGTTCCAAGAGATTGCTTTCCTTGTTGAAGAAGGAAAAAATGATAATCCTGTTCTCCGACGAAAAGCTTTTCAGCATCGATGCTGTGGCCAACAGCCGCACGGACCGGTTCATTTCACCGCAGAAAATGGAGAACGTTCCGGAAAAAGTGAAATTCAAATTTCAAACCAAACATCCGGCTGGTGTCATGATGTTTGGCTTGGTGGCGTCCAACGGTTTGAAAATGCCGCCTGTTTTCATTGATGCTGGAGTTAAAATCAATACCGATGTGTATATCGGTATTTTAAAGGACCAACTGCTTCCCTGGGTGAAGGCCAACTTCTCCGAGAACCAAAACGTTGTCCTACAGCAGGATGGAGCGCCGTGTCACACGTCCAATCGAACCCAACAATGGTTGAACGATAACATGAAGTTTTGGCCGAAGGATTTGTGGCCCCCTAGCAGTCCAGATCTTAATCCGTTGGATTATTCGATTTGGGCATATGTTGAAGCACGAGCCTGCAAAACATCACACCCTAGTGTGAAAACCCGGAAGTCAACCATAACACGCACATGGCAGTCAATGTCGGAGGACTACGTCCGAAAGGCATGCTCTGGCTTCCGGCGTCGGCTCGAGGATGTTATTAATAAAAATGGAGGACACATTGAATAAATTTGTTTAAAAGGACTTTATAAAGATAACTGCACTCGAAAATGTTGATATTATTGCTTGAATTAGTTGAAAATGGGATTTGAAAGAAATGGAACAAATTTTCGCATTATTTTCTGCCGCACCCTGTATAACGATATATTTGATCACACGAAATACCCATATATGGAGAGCTTTAGACTAATATTCTGCGAAGTTTGCCCCTTATGCTACAAATGTTGCCCCTTATGAGAAGATTTGTGGACGAACTTAGTAAGCAGAGAGAAAGAAAGCTGAAGGAAAGTCATCCGAATTTCCAACGGAGCTTTTCGTCGGTATTCCGATCAAAAATGTTCGCTGGTGTGGTTGATGCAGTAGACTATAAGAACATGGGACCAAAGTTGAATTTTGTCATCGTGGCTACATCAATGGTCCAGTCGTTTCCCAAATCTATGGCATCGTTTCTTTTTGACGATTTGAAAATGGTTCAGCCTGGGCGTCAAAGCAAAATCATTAATTGAAAGAAGATTGACGGAGAGCAATCTGCTGCCAGCCCTTAACCCGGCAATCAAGAGAGCGAGAGAATTTGCAAAATTTTCTGTGAAATCGATCTATTTACTGTGGTTTTCTGAAGTAGCTGCTCAACAAATCTCCATTGACATACCCTTTAAGGTGATACGGGAGGCAGTCCTTTCTACATATGAATTATAGCTTAGGTTAATTATCACTTCACGTTTTTGAGACTAAAAATCACAAACAAAACAAACCACGCGCAAATTGCTAACCAATGGATGCTGCAAAAATGCAAACGATTCTTGAAAATCGCCTGAAATCCTAATAATATTTGAGATTTGTGGTCAGAAAACTTCGAAATGATAGGGACTTGATCCCGTATGTCCTTAACGCGTAACGCCATCTATATTAACCCTGATGTTATAACTCGCATCAAGGACATGGCTAGAAAGCGCCTGAAGCTGTGTAGATAAAGACTATCTCAGCACTGCAGTTGTTCACAAATTGAAAGAAATGATTGGCCATTCCAAGAAGGAGCTGCCAAATTTGACGGCATTTGTTGAAAACGTGTTCATTCTGTCGCTCGAAAATGCGACGATGGAGCGAGGATTTTCAATAAATGAAAAGTGTCTGATGGTGAACCAAACTCAAAAGAGTTTGGTAAATCAGAGAATTGTCTACGAACTCTCAAAGATTTTGAAATCAAGAAATCATTTTGTAGTGCATCATTTTGTAGTCGAAAACCTCGAAAGCTTTCCTATTTTTCTTCGATGTTTCTGCTTCTAGCAACTTGAAAGATCAGTGACTTATATAGAGCGATTTTTGTTCTCGTTTGCAAAATAAGAGACCAAATCAGGTTACGCAATACGAAAAAAAACCCGATTTGCGGCTGCTACCCGTCATTTTGCCAAAATGAAACAAGTCAGAATTTCAGATTGAACTATTTCCGCGAAAACTTCAAAAATATTTACTAATCCAAATTATATAAACTCGTTTTCCCAATCGAGAAAATAAGGCAAAAATGCGGGAATTTTAAAATTAAGATTGTGTGGCCACCCTGCTGATGAATTGCCTGTTAGAGCTGGTGTTCCTCAAGGTAGCATTCTTGGGCCAATACTTTATAACATGTTTACTTCAGATCTCCCTGATTTACCCCAGGGCTGTCGCAAATCTTGCTTTGCTGATGACACAGTCATTTCCGCTAAAGGAAAAAGTCTTCGTGTTATATCCAGGAGGCTACAAAAAAGGGACATTTTTACAGATTATTTTCAAAATTGGAAGATTTCTCCAAATGCTTCCGGAACTCAACTTATAATATTCCCACATGTTACCGCTAGCAACGGAACGAACGAGCGAGCGTAGGTGGCCGTTGCGAAACAAACAAGTGAAAATTTTCATTACATGTACAACATTGACAGAACAAAGACACAAACTTCAAACTCTAAAACCTCAAGCTAAATTAATCCTCAGAAGTCCTGAAATCCCACTCCCCCCGACGGAAGAACTCTGTTGCAGTATTCGTAACCCTGTTCCTTAGTGGCAAGAAGCAGCAAAGAACCGTACGAACCGTCAAGTCCCGAGCAACATCCCTGGTTGTCTCCCGTTCCTGACATTTTGGTCCTTCGAAAACCACCACCCAGTTTATATGGGAAAAGGTCCACATCGCCCAAGACGCTGTAATACAGGTACTGTGCCTAAACGTTTTGAAAAGTTCATCTGTGAATTCCCTGGTTCGGGGCACAGTAAAATGTTACGTACGCCTCCGGCAAGTGTTTGCCAAATACCTGAGTCCAACAAACCTGGTCAACATGCTCCTACGTCGGTTACGGGAGCCAACAGCCGGCAAACGGAAGCTAGAAGCGTAGTGTCCGTCCATACCGTTGGTCAACGTTCAAGATTGTCAAGAGCATCTGGAGTAAGTAAGGCGCAGAGTCAGCTCAGAGCGTTGGAGTTAGCCAATCTCATCGAGGAAGAAGAACTGGAAGGCTCTTTGGAGCAAGACTGGATTTTAGCCGAGCAACGTTTGGAAGAGCTCAGAATTCAAAAGGAGCTTGAACTGAAAAGGGAGCAGAAAAAAGCCGAATATCTAAAGAAGCGCAGAGAACGTGAAATTCAAATAGGCGAGCTGCGATCGCGTTCTGGCGCCTCTAGCTGCAATTCAATGGGTCGTGTTCAAGCCTGGGTGAACCAGAATGATGATTTGGAATCCGACATCGGACCGATTAGTGAGCCAGAGCGTCAACCTCGGCGTCAACCTGTTCCTGAATCCTTTGCTGCTCCTAATGGAATGGCTGAGGTCCTGTCCCAAGCTTTCAAAGCGTTGCAAGGTCGGAATGTGAAAGAATTGCCATCATTTTCCGGCAACGTTATGGATTGGCCGATTTTCCTGAACGAGTTCGAAACTTCGACAGAAGAGCTGAAATTGAGTAATGCTGACAATTTGAAAAGACTCAACAAAGCCCTTCAGGGAAAAGCCCGCAAAGCCGTGGAAGCCCTGCTAGCCTCACCTGAAAACGTAGACCAGATTATGAGGATGTTAAGATCGAATTTCGGTCGCACTGAATGGATTGTGAGCAACCGTCTCGAAATCCTGTGGAATCTGGATCAGGTAAAAGAAAACAATATTGAATCGTTTCGGTCTTTCTTCAACGCTGTGGTTGGTACAGCAGTGGCACTGAAGAACGTGAAAGCCGAAATTTACCTAATGAATCCGGAATTGATCTCGCATCTTGCTGAAAAACTACCTGGCTTTAGTAAGCAGATGTGGATCCGCCACAAAGCGATGTTGATGAGAGAAAATAAACTTGTTGATTTCGACGCATTTTCTCGGTGGTTGGAGGATGAGATGGAGAATCAGCTTGCCAGCATCAGTACTGTGTCGTTCTGCAAGAGGCAAGTGATGGGCGCTAAACCAAGGCCACCGGTTCTCAACATCAACTCCCGAGAAGAAGACCAACATTGGAGGAAATGTCCTGTGTGTGGTTCCTCTGAGCACAAGAGCCTCTCAAAATGTGGAAAATTTGTCAAGTCATCTGTAGAGCAACGCCGTTCGATCGCAAGGAATTGCAAGGTCTGCTATAATTGTTTGAAAGGAGACCACAACCGTGGAAGATGCAAGTCAAATAGATCCTGTGCCATTTGTAAGAAGAACCACCATGAGCTTGTGCATGCTGATGAAGTTCCAAGAAGATCTTTCCGCGAATCCAAACCGGAACCTGCTTCTTCCGAAGATTTGTGCAACATCAACTCGAGAAGATCAAACACTTTGCTACGTGTCTGCAAAGTTCGAGTCTGTAGTGAGAGGGAAGTTCACCATGTTTTCGCTCTGTTCGATGAAGGTTCCTCTATCTCGATGATGGGTGCTTCATTTGCTAGGAAGATGGGATTGTCTGGACCAATCCAACCAGTCACTTACCGTTGGACGAATGGAATTACTCATAGGGACGACAAATCGATGCTGCTCAATCTACATATCTCTGGTCAAGCTAACGACGCGAAGTGGTTCGAACTCAATAACCTTCGAACAATCAACAACATTAATCTGCCGACTGTCAAATTGGACGTGGACAGAATAAGACGCCTTTACCCGTTAATGGATGAAGCTCGACAAGCATGGTACAGGAAAGTACAACTTGAAGCATTCGCAGATGAGATGCAGGACTTGAAGACAAACGGTTTTGTTAAGGTGTCCAGTCGCTTGCGTGCGTATTCTCCTTTCCTGTGCGATGGAATCATTCGGATGCGAGGTCGGATCCAAGATGAAGGAAGAAGTTTCGAAATGAACAACCCTGTTATACTACCAAACAACCACAATTTCACGGACTTGCTGATTCGGATGCACCACATCACAAATGGACATCAAGGTCTGGAAACAGTAATCAATAACTTGCAGCAACGATATCGTATCTTAAAGATGAGATCACAGGTCAAGAAACTGGCAAAATCTTGCGTGCGATGTCGTGAATTGAGGGCAAAACCGACTACAGCGCAAATGGGTAACCTGCCGCCAGAAAGGACTACACCGTTCGTTTTTCCTTTCCAATACACCGGAATAGATTATTTTGGACCATTAACAGTGAAAGTAGGACGTCGTCTGGAAAAACGCTGGGTTGTACTTTTTACGTGTATGACTAGTCGAGCCATTCACTTGGAGGTAGTGCCGTCCTTGGATACGAACAGTTGCATCATGGCAATAAGGTGTTTTATGGCATTCCGTGGTGTACCAAAGAAGATAATTACAGATAATGGTACAAATTTTACTGGTGCCAACAAGGAGCTGAAAAAGCTGGTGCAGAGATTGGATCAACCATCAATTGAAGTGACACTAAGCGTCAGAGGTATTGAATGGCAGTTTATACCCCCAGGAGCCCCACATTTCGGAGGATGCTGGGAACGACTAGTGAGGACCGTCAAAACCGCCCTGAATGTAATGTTGAAGGAGAGACACCCGACTGATTTGGTACTTCGGACGGCGCTTTGTGAAGTGATGAACATCGTGAACAACCGACCATTGACCCATATATCGGCCGACCCCCAGGATCCTGAACCGCTAAACCCAAACCTGCTACTCCTTGGTCGTAACAATTTCATGCAATACGATCACAATTTTGACGAAAGCGATCTGGATTGTAGAGCGGCGTATAAACATGCTCAAATATTTGCTGATAGATTTTGGCGAAAATGGGTTGCCGCATACCGTCCCGATGTTGAGACGACAGAGATGGGAAGATAACCGGAACTATTATGAGTATAAAGCCGGAGACTTAGTTATGATTGTGCACGAAACTTTGAATCGTGGATGCTGGCCAAAGGGATTAGTCGAGAAGGTGATTCGCGGACCAGATAGAAAAATCCGTACCATCGTAGTGGCAACATCAAGATCAAGATTCACCAGACCGATCAGTAAGATTGTGCTACTCAAGGCCAATTCTGTTCCTGCCCCGGAGAATGTTACCGCTAGCAACGGAACGAACGAGCGAGCGTAGGTGGCCGTTGCGAAACAAACAAGTGAAAATTTCCATTACATGTACAACATTGACATAATAAAGACACAAACTTCAAACTCTAAAACCTCAAGCTAAATTAATCCTCTAAAGTCCTGAAATCCCACTCCCCCCGACGGAAGAACTCTGTTGCAGTATTGGTAACCCTGTTCCTTAGTGGCAAGAAGCAGCAAAGAACCGTACGAACCGTCAAGTCCCGAGCAACATCCCTGGTTGTCTCCCGTTCCTGACACCACACAAGCCAAGAGCTGCATTTTTGAAACCAAGTAATAGTCATATGGTCACTATGAACGGAGTTCCAATTTCTTGGTCAAATCAAGTAAAATATCTTGGACTGATACTTGATCAAAAATTCACTTTTAAAGATCACATTGAGGGCATTTAAGCCAAATGTAATAAATATATGAAATGTTTATATCCTCTTATGTATGTATGTATGTAAGGTAGCCACCATCCCTTCTAAGACCTTGTCATGTATGCAGCTCCATTTAATAGCAAGATCAAATTGAGTTACCGATTTGCATTCACAGTAACGCTGTATGAAGGGCCAAAAACGGTGGGGCGGACCCGTAAGCAGAGACACTTACGCGAAACCCGCGGGAACATAAGAATCTCCTTCCAACGATACGATCCAACAAATCGAATAACCCAATTCGCAATACTCATTAAGCTTTCTACGGGATGGCTTGTTAAGAAGGGCGCGTCACTCTCACTGAAATTGTTGGAGTAGAATTCACAGCACCACAATCGAATCGGTAGGATAAAGAAAATGATACTGTTTGTTCCCTCCTAGACGCCGGTTGTCATACCACTCCATTGTCCAATTCCAGCTTGAGTGATACCCTGATGCTCCCTCCCTTCCCAATATATATTTAATGTCAAATAGTAATGTATAAAATATCCCTCTCGCGGGTCAAATTTTTCACCTTGTCGACGGTGAGAGGGCTTATCTCATGCTATAAACATGCATGTGAGACCAAGAATTTGACCAGTAGTGAAAGTATCACATATTCTGCACATTTATTTCACTGCCACGTCGTAGAGCGTTTATATAAAGGCACTAACATCAGGTGTGATATTGGCGCAATTCACTCTTAGACTTCTTACTTTCTATCAAAGGGAAACGACTAAAAGTACACTTTTCATTTTCGTGGCAACTTATATTGTTGTTTATCCATTTGTTTTATGGAATGAATAACCAAAATACCTGGTTTGCTCATGGTATAATAAGTGAAAGTAATTGCAAAAGTAATTTTCGAAAAGGGTGAATGTTTTGATTATGGTAAATATCTGACGGTTCGAAATGAAGCACATAGCCACCGAAAAGTGTTACTTTAGACTGACGATGACAAGCATGTATATTAGAGATAGGACGCGGAGGGCCCGCTTAGGAAGCACGAGCAGTAGATGAAACCTTTCCTTGTAGTTTATTTAACAGTGCTGAGGGTCCGCTCAGTGAGGGTTTAGTATTGGACTTATTTTAGAAGGGGTGGGGGGGGGGGGTTACTACTGCATACGGCCTGGTGATGACTGCAGGACTTGGGGCTATTAACCTAGACGGCACTTTGCCCCGGAACAAAGCTCGTGACATCTAGGATAGGGTATTAATTTGAGCTTCCATTTTACGACAGCATAACAAAACAACATCGTGGGAAAATTGAAACTGAAATTTTTAAAAATACTACGGTCCAATACTAATTACTTCAACTAGTGCTCAAGCGGCCAACATAGGCTATTGCTTCTACGGTATTGGTCGTAGTAGAGGTGACGTTGGGAAAGGGTCTAGTCTTGACAACCAAGCTGTCACGCAGCTCCAGCTAGATACCCTCAAAAAAAAAAAAAAAAAAAAAAAAAAAAAAATAAAAAAAAAAATAATAATATTATAAATAATAAAAAAAAAAAAAATAAATAAAAAAAAAAATAATAAGTGAATGAATATAAGAATGAAAATAACAATTCCATTTGTGGACCTGAAAGTTTAGACAATGTAGCTGCGAGAAAAAAAATTGATTTGAAATTATCTCATCAAACTTGGAATATCCATGGATAATCTGAAATTATATAGCAATAGAATAGTAAACCTAAAATTTCGATGTGCTGTTCCGTTTCCTTGCAATAATTTATGTAGTGAGTCTCATCGGAAATAGCGATTTTAATGAAATGAATTTAAATGCAATTATGTCACATCATTTAATATCACAACATAAAATAATAAACTGACGTTAAAATATAAAATAATAATACCAGCAAGCCAGTAAACTATAGTAGAATACATATATCCGTAACTAATCTGACCATCCACTCATCGAAAGACTGTTGCAGTTTCTATTGAAATAAGATCTACTAAGATTAGAATTTGTTTTCACAATAATAGTCAGAGAACATAATAAGCGTAGGTACAAGATATATATGACATCTACTGGTATGTTACTGAAAATAAAAATTAGATGTGTATTAATATCATAATAATATTAGAAAAACTGAAGACAGCTAATAATAAGGCGAAATAAATTTCAGATGAGTATGAATCTAAAAACTGAATCTTAATAAAACTAAAATAAAAAATTAGGAAATTGAATTTTTCTATAGCTCTTGTACACCCATAAATGATTCCTCATGTCTGTGAAATAGGAAATGAATGATTGTAAACTGTTAGGTTTTGAATTAATATATATTTCTGATGAAGAAGGAAAGTGCTGTTTTAAGTAGAATTTTTCGAATATGATCCTTTCTAAAAAAAAAACATTAAAAACCTTCCTATCTTTTCAAATACATAACGTAGGTTAGATGAGCTATAACTGACAAGGATGCATAAATGTGAAGCTGAAAATGACTTATAAAAAAGCATACAAAATGTAGTGAATGGATGTTATAATATAAAACGATAATAATTTCATTTGCATTTACATGTGTGCAGATTGTGATCCTGCTGCAATTGTATACGGACCTGCGCATCTACCATGAACCCGAAAGCTTAGATAATGTATCATGGCCACCAGAAAAAAAATTGATTTTAAATTATTTTACAAAACTTGGGATATCCATGGATGATCTGAAATTGTATAGCACATAAAGAATAATGAACCTAAAATTTCGATGTGCTGCTCTGCTAATAAATGTGATATAACCACAATGGAACTGACTCTTAGCTTCGGCCCTGGGCATTGGCAAAACCTTGAGGTAGCTTGATAACTACCAGGTTCCAGGGCTTATCTGGATCTTTACCCAAACGGGAAAGATGCAAACCAGTGTTGCCAGGGGTGATGTGGACCAGAAGTGCATTTGAACCCACTAGAAGTAGCAATTATAATTCGACACCTTTCATTATTTTCATACAATATAGAATTTGCATAATTTCAATTATATAACTGCTATTCAAAGAATCGTCTATTAATTTCAATACTTTTATTATAACTGAGTTTTATTATGGGTCTGCGATTTTCTGGAAAGCATCACCACACAGATTCTACGTTTGGTTTGGCTATTTTTGGCAGAGGAGCGAATATTTTTGTATACTTCTAGAACGAAAAAAGAAACAATACAAGAATCAGGAAGGCTAGGCTTGGAGCATGGTAGGGTCACAGTGGAAGCAAATCCGAGTCTCATGGCGACGCAACCTGGATAGCCAGGCATCTCGGCCTCTGGTTGGAACAAGTCCAAGTAGCCACCCAAGAAAGACCTACCTCGAATTACATGCATGCAAGTATCATCTAAGCCGGTATGTTCCCAACAAATCAAAAGCTAATAATAATAACAACAGTGTGGGTAAGTGAATCATTTAACATTTCCAAAACTACATACACATCATACATACATAACTATATATTAAAAGATCGTCCACAAATATCCAAGTCCAACAGAGCAGCTTGTTTTCCCGATGAGTCTAACGTCAAATACTTTGTTGCATTTGGGAGCAAAGAATAAGGGAAATAGCTGTTACATTGTCACACCTGTACTATATGAAATTGCGCAGATACCAATAATTGCACTGACAAAAATATCACTAATAATATAATGACACGGACAAGTACAAAAACACGGACTTTAACAAATACCTGGACAACAAAACACGTATACTGACTGATACTGAATCCCAAAAATTTTCAAGAAGACTATGTGAGCTGATGTCGAAAGCCCGGTGTTTATTTGGTCACCATAGACTAATCCTTCCGGCATAATCACTTGAAAATTTTCAAAAACCAACCCCGATCATTGCAATCCTATGGGGATAAAAAAAAAAAAAAATTGGACCTACTTTTTGGTTTGGGGTTTGTCTTGGCCCTTGGGAGTAGGGGGCGGTTCAGCGGAAGGGAAATGTTTATTTCTTTTTAAAAAAAAAATTTGTTTAACAATTTTTTTTGTTGGGGGGGGTTTTTTGTTTAGTCACTAAAAAGTCACTATTTGCATCCAAAAGTCACTAAAGTCACTATTTTCAGGAAAATTGTCACTAAAGTCACTATTTCCGCACCGCCGATTGTAAAAAATTTAAAAAAAATCACTTGTACCTATTGTTCAATAGTCAACCAAATTAAGCGATCTGGTCACACTATATAAAAGTCGAGAAATATACACCAAAAAACTAGATGGCGAACGCTGGCCCGCCTCTACCTCAATTGAACTTGTCAAATACAGAGCGCTGGTCAGTCACATCACTCTAGATTAGCCTGAATGCGACGCACGTGGTCCCATATTTCATCATCTTTCATTATTTTTACAATTTTCCAGCTATTTCATAATAATTTTTCATTGATTTTTGATTTTGATTTGATTCTTTATTTAGGTGACTTTTAGCCACCTGGGCTAGTTCGTCACCGGTTTAATTTTTCATATTTCTATACATAGGGTAACAGGATGTAATGTTAGCCTAGCTCCTTCATTCGGCCTATGTACCGAATATGTCATTAATACAGCGATTATCAACAAAATGATGTTGTTATTAGGATGACCGATGTAATCCAAAGCAATTGAGACATTATTAATCGATTAATAGTTGTTACATTCCGCGTAATTTTCGATTTCCAAAACTTTTTAGATATCATGATTTCACCGGTTAAGCTGAACAGATTAGCTCCACGATCTTCGAATGATCTAAATTTGGCTAAATTGAACCGATAAACCGAGTAATGCAGCCTCGATGTTCAGAAAATAGTCACACGTAAATTAACTGTTCAAACAGAAAAAAAATAATGATTCAACAGGAAAACCGTGGACCCAATGTAAGGAAAATATTTTTTTCTATGTTCCTAACTATGGCCTGTTGTATTGATAACCTAGTAAAAATGTTGTTATTGGTAAAATTTTCAATAGGAATGTATGAGTTTTGGTTGTATATTTTTTGAATGGCTTATATAAACATTGGTTTGTTGGAACAAAATTGGAACAAAATCTGTGTAGAGTGAATTATAATATTTTCATTATAAATTGGCCCATATATTATATGTGAAAATAACTTAAGTGCTTAAAACCAGTTTTGTGCTAGTTTGTTTTGTGAAATTTTGTGTTGGGTAGTGTGAATACAGCTGGCAATGCCTCAAATCAGCAAATTAGAAATGAAAACCCTACGAAGACTGCTTTTAATAATACATATATCGAATGGGGCGACGTTGCATCCATGAATAGACCCAATTTGATGCTTATAGACCCACATTAAATCCATATCCCTCGAAAGTTTCTACCTTTTTAAAATGAGTAGTGTAACTTTTCGTGATACATACTACCAAATGTCTTATTAAACTTATCGTAGCATGTGTACCACTAGTTGAATATCGCTTACAGCTCAAATACTTTATGAGCTATAATAAAAAATGTAATCGATCGTTGCATATTAGGCTGAGTCAAGGGACACATACCCTATAAACCCAGTGAACCCCATGAAAAATCGAACGGGATAGGAGTAAAACACTTAAAACGTTTATCCAATATGCAATATGTTTATCCAAAAGAATCAAGTCATTTTTGATTTACACTCACTTTTTTTTCAAAAATATTTTGTTAGATTCAGTTTTTTTCAAAAGTGGACTACTCTTTTGGTATCCGAATAGTCGAGAAAAGTGGAAACGAATTGTAAATCCTATAAAGTACTTATTTTCGGTACTCGCTTAGTAATTCTGAATCTAGATTTAATTGTTCGTATCCTGACAGTCAAGCGAACTCAATTCGATCATAGGTGAAATCGGGATACAGTGCAATTCGACCAGTTTTTAAAAGCGTTCTGATTTCAAAGTTCCATGAAAACTCGTAAATTGAAATTTCATATTTTTTTCTAGGAAATTTCTGAGACAACTATTCTTAGTTTATGAATCAATTATTAAATTAAATCAATTAAATTATATTTATCAATTATTTAAGTTTATTCTGACTTTGATTGACTGCAATTAAACCGCATGTTTCTTGGCAAAGTTGTAAAACTTGTTAGGTAGAACTTGATCTAAATTTTTTGATAAAGTGTGATATTGATAAATTTCAATGCTATTTTCTAAGGATTCTTATAGAGGGAAGAACCACTTATACATCTAATGAACGCTGATCTGGAAAGGTTGTAAGCTAAATGTGTGGCACGCGACTTCACTTTCAGAGGACATTTTGGACCATATTGAGAACTTGCTACCTGCGGAAAAGTTTATGTTGGGGAGGAAGCAATGGTAGAGCTGGTTAAATTAATGGAGATCAACTAACTCCACTTTTTCAGCTATTCAAATAAGCATTACGTCGCTGCTGGTAAGCACGTAATCAAAAACTACAAGGTACAGTCCCATTGGGTTGTTAGAAATAATGACGTAGGACTACGATACCAAATGTAAGCCATTTAGATGGTACAATGCAATGTTCTTTGAATAAACCCTTTCAGGCCTAATTTATACAAGCAATTTGGTGAATTCTGATTGATTTGGTGCTCAATAACATTAAATGATTGAAAAAAGTAGGAAATATATGTTTGAGATGTGCTGGGTTGTCCAAACTGCCCAAGAGTTCAGAAATTAAGATCTACAGTTGTAACAGTAGTAGCTTTATCCGCTATCCAATGTAATGATATGTGTTCAAACATATTCAATGAATGGCCTGGAAGACCAACTGACATTATGAGATAATCTGGGGACATTCTATGCCAAACAAACTAACTTAACTTTGTATAGCCCATAAAGCTATTGTTACAATTGTAGACCTTAAGTTTTGAAGGATTGTTTGAATGACCAGAAACTAACAAGGTTATCCGATGATGTATGTGGACGTTTCAGAATATTAATTGAATATGTTTGAATATTTATCGTAGCTTTGTATAGCCCAAAAGGCTACGGTTACTACCCTATGTCTTAAGTTCTGAACTCAAGGTCAGTTTTTATGAACCTGAACATCCCGAAATAATCTGATAATAACTGGTGAGCTTACAGAAGCATCACTGAATGTGTTTAAATGAATATCGTTACCTTTCATATATTGTAAAACTAACTTTACGACTATAGATCCTAAGTTCTGAACTAAAGGGCAGTTTTGATGACCTAGAACATTCCAAGATATCTCATTATATCGGTTGACCTTTCAAAAGACTCACTTATTTGGTCAAATACAAATACATATTGTTATTTTGTTTAGTCCAAAAAGCTGTAGATTTTAAGCTACAGTTCAAGACTTAAAATCTTCAGCTGTAGTTTTTAGGTTTGGAATTCCAGGAAAGCTTTGTTACAACTGTAGGTCCAATGTTCTGATTTCAAGGATAGTTTGGATGACCTAGAACATGTCATATTGCATTATAATGTTTTTTGACTTTAAGAATGTTAATTGAAAATGTTTGAATATTTATTATAACTTTGTATTGACTAAAATGTACTGTTACAACTTAAGTTACAATCTTAAGTTCTGAACGTTAAGACAGTTTGGATGACCTAGATCATCCCAAGATTATCTTCTTGTGTATTTTTACGTTCGAAAATATTCACTGATAATACTTGAATACGTGACGTAACTATACAATAATGACTGTTGACCTTCCAAAAGATGTTTCGAACTGAAGGACAGTTTGGAGTAACTAGAATATCCCAAGATTGTCGCATTATGTATGTTCCACACTGTTCAATCAATATGGTTAAATACATATCGTCCCTTTGCATACTCCAAACACCTACTGTTACTGTAGATCTTATGTTCTAAACTCAAGAACAGTTGGGATGACCTAGATCATCCCCGTTTTTGTCATAATGTTTTTTTTTTTTTCCCTTTCGAAAATATTCACTGAATATGGTTGAATACGTAGCGTAACTTTGTATAGCCCAAAAAGTTTTATTTACTATGTAGATCTTAAGTTCTGAACTCAAGGAGAAAAAAAATATAATGTAATATTCATATATTTGTATATAATAGCCTGGGACACGGATATATGAAACAAACTTATTTTCGTTCCCTATTGATTTTTGGAAGCCTTTTGGTTCCTATAATAACTGTGCAAAATTTCAACTCGATCGGTGAAACTATATTTTAGCGCTCGCAGTTTTAATTTTCCATAGTATTTTATATGGGAAAACTTACCTTTTCAAAGAAATATCTGGCGAGGTGACCCGTTGTCCTCTAAAAATAAATCAATCCCTTAACTTGCTGGGAAATTTTTCAAAGAAACTTTTCTTAGAAGACCCTAAAGCGATCCGACGCTTGTGGAAAAAGTTATTAAGCTGAAACTGATTGCTATCCAATCGAACGGCTCATTGGACTGTTTTTTCTAGCAGCACAGTTCCTCCATGCTGAGTGAACATAAACAAAACACAGTGGTTGCTTCGCGCAGCCAGCAGCAGGTTGCAGGTGGCAGTGCTGCAAGAGAAAACAGTTCAGTGAACCGTTTGATTGGATAGCAATCAGTTTCAGCTTAATAACTTTTTCCACAAATGTTGGATCGCTTTGCGGTCTTCGAAGAAAAGTTTCCTTGGAAGATTTCCCAGAGATTGGTTTGATTGAATTATTTTTAGAGGACAACGGGTCACCTCACCAGATTTTTATCTGTAAAAGTAAGTTTTCCCATGGAAAATCCTATGTAAAATTAAAACCACTAGCGCTAAAATATAGTTTCACCAAACGAGCTGAAATTTTGCACAGTTATTACAAGGTCCAAAAGGCTTCCGAAAATCATTAGGGAACTGGAATTTAAATTTTGTCCCAGGCTAATATCGTAACCTTATATAGCCCTAAAAGCTATTGATACAACTGTAGATCTGAAGTTTTGAACTCAAGTACATTTCGGATGACCTAGAACCTCCCAGAAAGATACAAAAATATTTAACGTTTATCAACGAGAATTTTATAATGCGTATGCATACGTACAATATTCTAAAACAACGGTGTACACTATTAATAAGGCATTTATTTTTTTTCTTCCTGAACTTCTTCATACTCAGGATGTTCTAGGTCGTCAATTGGCCTTAAACTCATATGTTTTTTTTTATATATTTTCCAGATAGAAAAAGTGATGGAAAACAAATTTGCCGAAGACAGTGTACACTTTTATTCAGTCTGTGTGATTTTATACTGCCATTATCCTTTTGGGGTCATATATGACCCCTTGGGCCTGAAGGAGTTAATATACTTTTTAATGCAAGGTTTAAGATTTATGAATTTTTCAATAGTATGTGGCCCGAAATCAACAATGTTTTGTATTGAAATTGATGCGTAGAAATACTTCCGATCAATTGGTGTTAAATTTTTGAACATCTTTTGAGAAATGACTGAGATACTCAAAACCTGACCACTTTTCGTGACGGTCGCAATGCAATTTTTTTATGAATTGTACTCGTAGTCCTACGTCAAAAGTCTGGTTTGCAGGACTCGTTTATAAAATATTGCCAATGCCTCAACCCACCAGCCAGTAAAGCTCCAAGTATGTTGTGAAAATCGCCAAGTTACTTCAGTTGAATCAAGTCAACTATGATCTTCTTATTTACGAATGGAACTTGTTAAGATGCTAGGTGCTGACCTTGAGTACAGAGTACAGAATTGAGGAGTATTGGAACCAGTTTTTTTTACTAAGAAAACGGCTGTAGGTGAGCCTAAATACCCTCAGGTGATTAAGGTAGTGAAAACAGCTTCACAGCTCAAAAAAAAGTTGATAAGCAAGATATGTCAGAAGTAATTCTAGCACAGCCCATGCTGGAAGGCGTTTCAACCGTACGTATAGACTCTTCTTCGCAAAAACGAGCTGCGGACCAAGTGCAGGAGGTCGTTGAGAAAAAAAAGTTACTTCATTACATGCTTCTTAACAAACAAAAAAACCCCTAAAAGTGATACTGCGCCGCAGTAGTATTCATTTTTTCAAACGGGAGTGATCACTTAGTTCATTTTTACTGTACTTATACAACAAATGTATGAAAGATAAAAAAAATACTAAAATTTATTTAGTCACTATTTGGTCACTATTTTCATTATTCTAGTCACTAAAGTCACTATTATTTATCCATACATCCGCTACCAGCCCTGTTTATGCTGTGCCAATATGGTCTAGTTGTTGTGCTACTAGGAAAAAAGCACTTCAAATGATTCGGAACAAAGTTCTGAAAATGATTTTGAAGCTGCCGCCCTGGTTCAGTACTACTGAATTACATAGAGTTTGGAACGTTAAGACTCTAGAAGAAATGTCCAACAAAATAATACATAATTTTAGACAAAAATCATTGCAATGATCAATTCTCTCTATAGATAAGAACTAGTTTTAAGAAATCAATTATTATTCTTACACGTAGGCAAAAAAAAACCCTGTCAAAAATACTGAATAGACTAGGTAAAAATAGTGTTAACACAATTAGATATAAATGATAGCATATAAGGTTAATTACTAAGCAGGAGCACCTAAGATAAAATATGAATGTAAAATAAAGAAATTGTTTGAATAAATAAAGAGTAAAAAAAGGGTTGGGTGGTTTTGCTCCTTCGTTTTTGACATCAGGACAGGACAAACCATCCAAAAATAACTAAATCTGAACTATCCGTTGGGAACGTAAGCCTTAGGGGCTATTCATAAACCACGTAGACTTTTTTTTTTGGGGGGAAGGGGGGTTGACCAAAGTTTACGCTCCATACAAAATTTCAAAAATTTGTATGGAGAAAAGTCTACGAGGGGGGGGGGGGGGGGGGCTGAGACTTTCAAAAATAAGTCTACGTAGTTTATGAACCGGCCCTTACTGTATACTCAACAAATAAGTGAAATGCCTTTCATTTGCTTATTTATTCATTGCCCATTCAGGAAACATGATCGGTTTTTATAGGTCACAACTCACATTAGAATTCTCCAGCAGATCCGTGACGGATTACGTTTGAATCGACCAACTTGTTGCCCGCGAGAATGTTCAATTGAATCGCAGCTTCCACCGTCACGCACTACCCGAACAGAACAACGCAGGCCATTGATGACCTCTCTGAATGGAACGGATTCTGGACTCTTTGATGTGGCAACTGTAGTCAAACAATGAACCGAGTGGCGGCGGTGAGTGACCGTAATACAGTTCAAACCCGGCTGCACATTTAGAAACCATTCGCGGCTATACGACTCGGGGAAGCATGTAATGAGCGTTGCCGTGGCATAATAACAATAAATTTATTTCTTTTCTTTTTTTTTCGTTTTGCACTCCCATTTCTATTTGGCAAGTGACTATCCGGGGCGGACGGTCGGTCGGTCGGTGGTGGTTCCAGTTCTGGATTAGTATGCACCGCTGAGTCGCAGAGTTTTCTAAATACATGTATATGATCTTAATAGAAGAGTGGCACAAACATAAACTAAACGGTAAATTTTTGACTCGCTTGTTGTGCCGGTTTTCCGTTTTTGTTTTCCTTTTTGTGAACCGGACCAAGTGCTTTTCGCTCGTGAAGTTATGCACTGGAACACTGTGTGTGATCATAAATGTATGAGGGTTCTCCGCTTCATTTAGAGTCTCATTGTTTCACTATTTAGAGACCAGCTGGATGGGATGAGTGAGTGTATAAGTGTTGTTGCTTTTGGCAAAGTGGTGCTCTTATTTTCCACTTTTAGCTTTTTTTATTTTAGCAAGCGCAAATGAAAGCAAAATGAATCTAACCATCAGCTCTTCCCGGAGATCGGACGCTGAAACTCGAGCGGAAAGCGCACTCTTTCCTTCTGTTGGTAGAATTGTCGTTGCGATGGAGCTACGGCGGCGGTGGCGGCGATGGCACATAAGGTTTATTCGTTTGAGACCATTATGATGCTGGTACCTCTGGCAATAGAGAACCATTATCTAGCTAGCAGATGGCTGGTGGCTGAAATCTATTTTCGTTCACTCTGGAGACCGTTTTCCGTCCTTCTCGTCGCCATCTATTTCGTTGCATTACGATCATTAAGTGACGGACGAATCTCTTTGACATTGTCACTATAGACACTTCTGGGCGGAAAAGCTGAACGTGTCCATTGTTAATATTAATGGGAAACCACTGTTTGGCTGTTTGAAATTTGGCCATGACAGCAACTAATAACCTTGTGGTTAACCCTAATATGTATCAGTTCGGAAACACCACTTCCTGCTCGGATGAAATCTAGGTTATCGGTCACCTTGCATCCCGTATGCAATTCCATCACCCCGCATTCAAACACAATCCATCGAGGTGCTAATGGGAGCAGTCTAATTAATCTCGGTCTTCCTCGAACTGGTTTGCGAGTTTGAAAAATCACACCTCCTCCGTTGCGGTCAAGGTGACGTCCCGATGCAAATCGCGCTGCAGTGTTAATTTTCTTGTTTATCCCTTGAAGCCCTTGAAATGACTTGGTATAATTAATGTTCGATCATTTTTCCCTCTTTCTTTCCTTGCAGATATCGTTGACATTCCGGACGACATCAAACACCTGCGCAGTCTGCAGATCTTGGACTTCAGCTCGAACCCGATCCACCGGCTACCGGCGGGGTTCTCGCAGCTGCGGAATCTGACCATTCTGGGATTGAATGATATGTCACTGACCTCGCTGCCGCAGGATTTCGGATGGTGAGTCATCGCGGATTCGGGCGTTAATTTGACATGCACGAAAATCAATCCAAACCAATGCTCGTCCGTGTAGTTTGGCAAGGGAAACTATTTCGCGAATCGCTAATTATTTAGCAGAGTTATTGTTTGCAGTTCGGTGTTTGGGGATTTGTTTAGACGGTTAGCGATTTCGATTGGTTTTATTAAAGTACAGCCAAGATCATGTAAATATAAGGAAAATTGGTAGATACACAATTCAAGACTTGTTAAATTCTACTAGGATTCTTTTTATGTTTCTTCTTCTTTCTGGACACAGCAATTCCATAGAAAAAAGATATACGACCTCTTAGAATTCCATAATAATTGCTGGTTTTCTTTTCCTTATGGGCTATTCATAAAACACGTAGACTTTTCTGGGGAGATTTTTTTTTCGAAATCTGGCTACTTCCCTGGGGGAACCCGGAATCCGTAACGTCACCAGGTGTGGCCAATGTGAAAGAATACTCTCAGGTTGACTACCAGTGGTATTGGTTTGTAAAATCATGAAGTTTGATATGTCGCAAGCCAGGTTTGATACAGTTCTAACTCTGGCCATTACACTGGTAGGGTACTTCCTTCACGATTCCCGATAATGAATCCGGAACTACGGAAAATAACGAAATGTCCGCTACTCTTCCAAAAACTAGGATAAATTTGTGATCGTATGGAAAAAGTTGCATCTAATATGGTTAAGGGTACGCAGAGTTACAGATAAATTAAAAAGGAGTTTTTCAACATAAGAAGTGTCAGGCAATTAGGTAAAAAACTACATTTTACGGAAATAGCCATATCTCGGTTGTTTATGGGCCGATTCACGATCTTTAACCACTGACAGACTTGTTATGAATTCTAGTTTCTGAAAAAAATATAATATTTCCGATTTTCAAGTAACATAAAAAATAACGAGCTGCAGAAAATTAGCACATTTGACATAACCTCAAAGTATCCGTGATATCTCCGGTGCCCGGAAGTCAAATCAAATTTTGATTAAACATGCTAAAATTAAAATAAATTCCCCGTCGAACGCTTCTAGTTTCATCAAAATCGGTTAATTATTCACCGAACTGTATCACTTTGAATCTGGACAAAATTTTGCTAGTCTTCTCCTTTTTGATCATCCCCTGTATGGCATGTGTGATTCCTTAAAATTCTTGGGTGTGTATGATAAATGGGTGAGTATGATTTTAGGGTCGTGTTTACATTTTGGAATGTGGATCGACATTGCTTACAAATGTCATTACCTCAAAATATAACTCTATGCAAAATGTTATCTCAAATAGTTTAGGGGTGCCTCTAATCGATCAAAGTTTTGACATTTTTACCTCTGAAAATTTTCCCAAGTAGAAAATTACCCTAACGCAAGGACCACCCCAAGTAAGTAATCTGAACTCGAATGTTTTCAATGTTCCAGAAAATTCATATTTTTTTATCAAATAAGTCCAAAAAATGTTTTAACAAAAAAGATCGATTAAAAAAAAATTGTTTTCAAAATAACATCACATCCCGAAAAAAAAATCGATTGAAAATAAATTTCGATTTTTGATTTTTCCTTTAGTATCTCCCGTAGCAAATTTTTATGGGTTTAAATGTCAAAACTTCGATCGATTAGAGGCACGTAAAATTTCCAATTTCTGATTGTGCTAAAATTTTGCATACAATTTTGACAAATTTCATTGGGGAAATGAAATGTGTGTGCAATATCGTTTTTCGAAATTCGAAATTTCCCTCCGATACATTTTATTGGCACCCTAGTGTAAAGACTGTCTAGTAGGAGCACAGTGGTCTAGAAATAGCATTGGACAGAGTGGAATAGATTGGTAGAGAATGTACATGAATGAAAGAGTGGAAGTGAGTGGCAAAAAGGGAGAGAGGGTGGAAAAGGGTGAAAAAAAAAAGAGTGAAAGAAATAGTGGAAGAAAAATTGGAAGAATTAGGGTGGAAAAAAGAGTGAAAAAAAAACTGTAATGCACCAGTCGATTGACGTTGCTCGCGTTTCTCTCGGGAACCGTGTCGGGTGGGAGCAGGAACCTTGGGGTTTCTTCCCAGGAGGGCAACCATCCCGGACACCAAGACTTGGCTAACACTAAGCCGCCCCACTTGTACTTGTTCGCATTTGAACAACGTACCTTGCTCGGTTCAAAGTTCGCTTTCTTCGATGAGTTCGATGGTGGACAAAAAACTCGGATAACTTGTACGGACGTGCGTGGTGCACCCGCTGCTAGACGCTGCTTACAACTTCAGTTCGAGCTTTAGTCAACTAAGCCAAAGAGTGGAAAAACTCGAATTAATCCACCGATGGTGAGACTGAATCCTTCTTACACTTCACCAGATATTTCATATATTCACTCTATAGAATGAGCTATTTGACAATCCTAACCGTCAATTTTGATTATCGATATGGATTCAAAATGCTAAATAAGTACATGTTCGTTGAAAATTGTGCAGTTATAGTAAATGGAAATGGAAAGAAATGGATAGAGTCGCATCTAGTGCGCCATACACAACAGATGCGGTCTCGGTTAAAAAGTCGAGTTTTCAAGGGATCTTTATAGATAAACTTGAACAAAGACAGGAAATAAACTGGAAAAAGACTGGAACAGAGACTGGAACAGAGACTGTAAAAAAAGACAGGAAGAAAGACTACCACTAAGACCTGAACAAAGACTGGAAGGAAAGACAAGAAGAAAAACATGAATAAAAACTGGGAGAAAAACTAGAGGAAAGATCGGCAGATAGATTGGAACAAAGACAGCAACAAAGACTGGCAACAAGACTGGGATAGACTTGAAAAAAGACCGAAATAAGACAGGCAAAAATGCTTTAACTGAAGAAAAGATGGAAAAAACAAAGACCTGAAGGAAGACAAGGAGAAAGACTTGATAAATGACTAGAACAAATACTGGGAACTAGTTAAACAAGAACTGGAACAAACATTTTAACAAAGACTGGAAGAAAGACAAGAAGAAAAACAGGAATAAAAACTGGCAAAAAAGCTGGGAGAGAGATTAGAAGAAAGATAGGAAGAAACATCAACTGATCAACTGAGATAGGAAGAAACATGACGGAAACAAATACCGGAAGAAAGACTGGAAGAAAGGTAAGGAAAAAAAACTGGAAGGAAAACTGCCAATAAGACCAGAAGGAAAACTGAAAGAAAGACTGGAGGAAAGACAGGCACAAAGACTGGAACAAAAAGTGAAAGAAATGCGGACAGAAAGCCTGAAGGAAAAACAGGAACAAAGACTGGAAGGAATATTGGAGTAAAGACAGGAACTAAGACTGAAAAAAAATACTGGGAGAAAGACTAGAAGAAAGATTGGTAGAAAGACTGGAAGAAAGGCATGAAGAAATACTGGAAAAAAGACTTGAACAAAGACAGGAAGAAAAACTGGAAAAAAAAGACAGGAAGAAAGACTACAACTAAGACTTGAACAAAGACTGGAAGAAAGACAAGAATAAAAACATGCATAAAGGCTGGGAGAGAGACTAGAAGAAATATAGGAAGAAACACCAACAAAGACTGGAAAAATACAGTGAGAAAGATTGGAAGAAAGACTGGAAGGAAAACTGCCAAAAAAAACTAGAAGGAAGACTGAAAGTAAGATTGGAGGACAGACAGGCACGAAGACTGGAATAAAAAGTGGAAGAAATGCGGGCAGAAAGACTGGGAGGAAGACAGGAACAAAGACTGGAAGCAATATTGGAGGAAACACTGGAACTAAGACTGAAAAAAAAGACTGGGAGAAAAACAAGAAGAAAGATAGGTAGAAAGACTGAAAGAAAGGCATGAAGAAGTAATGGAAAAAACAAAGACAGGAAGAAAAACTGAAAAAAAAGACTGAAACAGAGACTGTAAAACAAAGACAGGAAGAAAGATTACAACAAAAACTGGACGAAAGACTAGGAGAAAGACAAGAAGAAAAACATGAATAATGGCTGGGAGAGAGACTAGAAGAAATATAGGAAGAAACACCAACAATGACTGAAAAAATACAGGGAGAAAGACTGGAAGAAAGGTAGGGAAAAAAACTGGAAGAAAGACTGAAAGAAAAACTGCCAAAAAGACTAGAAGGAAGACTGAAAGAAAGACTGGAGGAAAGAGAGGCACAAAGACTGAAACAAAGACTGGAACAAAAAGTGGAAGAAATGCGGGCAGAAAGACTGGAGGAAAGGCAGGAACAAAGACTGGAAGGAATATTGGAGGAAAGACAGGAACTAAGACTGAAAAAAAAGACTGGGAGAAAGACTAGAAGAAAGATAGGTAGAAAGACTGGAAGAAAGGCATGAAGAAATACTGGAAAAAAAAACTTGAACAAAGACAGGAAGAAAAACTGGAAAAAAAGACTGGAACAGAGACTGTAAAAAAAGACAGGAAGAAAGACTACAACTAAGACTTGGACAAAGACTGGAAGAAAGACAAGAAGAAAAACATGAATAAAGACTGGGAGAGAGACTAGAAGAAATATAGGAAGAAACACCAACAAAGACTGTAAACATACAGGGAGAAAGACTGGAAGAAAGGTTGGGAAAAAAACTGGAAGAAAGACTGAAAGGAAAACTGCCAAAAAGACTAGAAGGGAGACTGAAAGAAAGACTGGAGGAAAGACAGGCACAAAGACTGAAAGAAAGACTGGAACAAAAAGTGGAAGAAATTCGGGCAGAAAGACTGGAGGAAAGGCAGGAACAAAGACTGGAAGAAATATTGGAGGAAAGACAGGAACTTAGACTGAAAAAAAGACTGGGAGAAAGACTAGAAGAAAGACTGGAAGAAAGGCATAAAGAAATACTGAAAAAAAACACTTGAACAAAGACAAGAAGAAAAACTGGAAAAAAAAAGACTGGAACAGAGACTGGAAAAAAAGACAGGAAGAAAGACTACAACTAAGACTTGAACAAAGACTGGAAGAAAGGCAAGAAGAAAAACATGAATAAAGACTGGGAGAGAGACTAGAAGAAATATAGGAAGAAACACCAACAAAGACTGAAAAAATACAGGGAGAAAGACTGCAAGAAAGGTAGGGAAAAAACTGGAAGAGAAACTGAAAGGAAAACTGCCAAAAAAAACCAGAAGGAAGACTGAAACAAAGATTGGAGGAAAGACAGGCACGAAGACTGAAACAAAGACTGGAACAAAAAGTTGAAGAAATGCAGGTTGAAAGACTGGAGGGAAGACAGGAACAAAGACTGGAAGGAATATTGGAGGAAAGACAGGAACTAAGACTGAAAAAAAGACTGGAAGAAAGACAAGAAGAAAAACAGGAATAAAGACTGGGAGAGAGACTAGAAGAAATATATGAAGAAACACCAACAAAGACTGGAAAAAGACAGGGAGAAAGACTGGAAGGAAAACTGCAAAAGACTAGAAGGAAGACTGAAAGAAAGACTGGAAGGAAAACTGCCAAAAAGACTAGAAGGAAGACTGAAAGAAAGACTGGAAAAAAAGAAGCACAAAGTCTGAAACAAAGACTGGAACAAAAAGTGGAAGAAATGCGGGCTGGAGGAAAGGCAGGAACAAAGACTGGAAGGAATATTGGAGGAAAGACAGGAACTAAGACTGAAAAAAATACTGGGAGAAAGACTAGAAGAAAGATAGGTAGAAAGACTAGAAGAAAGATAGGTAGAAAGACTGGAAGAAAGGCATGAAGAAATACTGGAAAAAAGACTTGAACGAAGACAGGAAAAAAAACTGGAAAAAAGACTGGAACAGAGACTGTGAAAAAAGACAGGAAGAAAGACTACAACTAAGACTTGAACAAAGACAAGAAGAAAAACATGAATAAAGACTGGGAGAGAGACTAGAAGAAATATAGGAAGAAACACCAACAAAGACTGAAAAAATACAGGGAGAAAGACTGCAAGAAAGGTAGGGAAAAAACTGGAAGAGAAACTGAAAGGAAGACTGCCAAAAAAAAAACCAGAAGGAAGACTGAAAGAAAGACTGGAGGAAAGAGAGGCACAAAGACTGAAACAAAGACTGGAACAAAAAGTGGAAGAAATGCGAGCAGAAAGACTGGAAGGAAGACAGGAACAAAGACTGGAAGGAATATTGGAGGAAAGACAGGAACTAAGACTGAAAAAAAAAGACTGGGAGAAAAACTAGAAGAAAGATAGGTAGAAAGACTGGAAAAAAGGCATGGAGAAATACTGGAAAAAACACTTGAACAAAGACAGGAAGACTAACTGGATAAAAAACATTGAACAGAGACTGTAAAAAAAAAGACAGGAAGAAAGAAAAGACTGGACAACTAAGACTTGAACAAAGACTGGAAGAAAGACAAGAAGAAAAACAGGAATAAAGACTGGGAGAGAGACTAGAAGAAATATAGGAAGAAACACCAACAAAGACTGGAAAAACACGGAGAAAGACTGGAAGAAAGAGTGGAACAAAGACTGAATGAAAGACGTGCAGAAACACTAGGAGAAAGACTGGAAGAAAAAGTGTAAACAAAAAGACTAGTAAAAATAATAGACTAGTTAAACAAGGACTGGAACAAGCATTTGAACAAAGACTGGAAGAAAAACAGGAATAAAAACTGGAAAAAAAAACTGGGAGAGGAGATTAGAAGAAAGATAAGAAGAAACATCAACAAAGCTGGAAAAAAGACAAGGAGAAAGAATGAAAGAAAGAGTGGAACAAAGACTGAATGGAAGACTTGCAGAAAGAATGGAAGACTTGCCTAAAGAATGGAAGACTTGCAGAAAGAATGGAAGACTTGCATAAAGAATGGAAGAAAGTGTGAGTGAGTGAGTGAGTGAGTGAGTGAGTGAGTCAGTGAGTGAGTGAGTGAGTGAGAGGGAGCGAGAGAGAGAGAGAGAGAGAGAGAGAGAGAGAGAGAGAGAGGGAGAGAGAGAGAGAGAGAGATTCTCTGCTTTTCAGTAAAAAGTATTTTGCTATTCATTACGAGCTAATAGAGAACTGAAGGAATCTTTAGAATTGTTCCTGCAAAATTCTTGTGAAATACATGTTAGGTTTTTGGGCAACTATCAGAAACTTTCCTTTGAAGTCTTTGTGGAAATTTCTAGAAAACCAAAATTCAAATTCATTGGAAACATTTGTGATGTTCTTAGTTTCGATATCATCCGAAGAAACGTTCAGATCATTCTGTTCATTTAACGACATATTTTTTTTGAGAATTATTTTAAAATGTAGTTCTAGAGAAACATTTCTTATGTTTCAATTCTTTTTTAAGAACAAAAATCCCCTCATCCATTATAAAATCATTGTTGTTTCGAAGTATTTTTGAGCAGTTCTGAATTTCTGAATTGAAATACAAAATAGCATTCTGTTAACTTCACGAAACTTGAATGAATCTTCTTGAAAGTTTCGGCGAAATTCTTTGAGGGAAAAACCAGAGTAGTTTTGTTTCATCCGAAATTTGTTTAAAAACCTTCAAGAGAGCTCCAATAATAACTATTTTATAGTTTCAAATTTCTGGAGAAATCTGACAAATAACTTGACAATTTTAAGCTGTTATGAAGCCAAATTGATAGGGGTCCAGAAAGACTGTTCTTCAATAATTTTAGGAAAATCAATTTTGGTCGTCGAAGTTTTGGAAAATTCCATAGAAATTTCGAAAAATTCTCAGAGAAACTATAGGAAACAAAACTTTAAGAACGATCTGATTAGACTGCAGATGTTTTGAGTAAACGTCAAGAATGGTTCGAATTTATCCCTTTCAAGCCTAATGTTTTACTTACACAAGTAATTTGATATATTTTATTGTGTCGGTGCTTAATAATATAGAAATAAAAAAAGGTCGTCCGAACAGTTCTTGAGATCAGAACTTTTCGGATCCATATTTGCAACTGTTGCTTTTCGGGTTGTACAAAGATAAGATATGTCATGTTGATCAAATCTTCTAGAAGGCCATCAGACATTGTCATTTTTACTTGGATATTTTGGGTCATCCAAACTGTTCTGGAGTTCAGAACTTAGGATCTACAGTTGTGAATGTGATTTTTCTGGTTATAACAAGCATATAATCAACCAAGTTTACTGGAAGTTCTGTATGTTCAAGCAACAACTTCACGTGCTAGGCTGTCAGTTAGGCGTAAACGCATATATGCTTTTATTTTTTACTGATAGAGGAGTCAATTTACAACAAGTTTGTCGAAGATGGTGTACACTGTTATTCCATAAAGCCAATTTTAGTTTGGGTTCATGCATCACCGCTAAGCCCTGAACTGGGTTTAGAATAATATGAAAGTCGAGATCTCCACCCCAACTCCTCGATTTCCGCATAAAGCATGTACAGGCGTACCTCGGTATAAGCACCCTGATTTATCGGTTTTTCACTAATTATAACTGAATTAATACAAATCAATGATGCCATTAAATTATTTCATCTATCCACTGGAGTCTTTATTTTTGGTAATCAAGTTGTAGTTTGCGAAAAATCGATGGAAAAAGTCCAAAATATGACTGCTTTATATCGAGCGATGCCTGTACTGAACAACGACAATATAAATATATGGACAATACAATCATCATCCAATCTCCTTTGCCTGGCACCGTCGTCTTGTTTGCATCTCGTCAGTTTTGATTTGCCATATACATATTTGTTTGTTTGTATTTTTGTATCCTTGTCCCGATTCCCACACGAACCATTCAAACGAAAAGAAGAAAAAAAAATCGACAATACATGGATCAACCCTTCATCCATCCGGGACAGGGCGGAAGGCAGGGTTCAGATTGGAACCGATTTACTCCCTTTCTCCTCCCGTGACTCGTCGCACGGCGGATGTGTCTGTAAATTATACTTTGTTGTTGTTCATTGAACCGGCGACAAGTGGAATCGTCTTTGTCAATTTGGGGTGGAAACAACCGATGGGAAAAGAGTCCTCCCATTCGCTACTTTTGCGATAAGAGTTAAAGTGTGACCCCGTTGCTTCGTTCGTTTTCGCTAATCAAACTGTTTAAATGATTCATCGCCGTAGCGTTAAATTTGCATTACGACCGGTTTCCGATGTGGTCGATGATGATGATGATGATGATGACTAGTGATAATGACGTAATTGTCCCGAAAATAGCACGAACAAGTCAGTGCCAATGTCATCAAATTTAATCGTCTCATTTCGTCTCTGTTTCCTTTTCCCTATGTCGTATAGTTTATCAAAGCTGGAATCGTTGGAGTTGCGCGAGAATCTACTCAAGCACCTACCGGAATCGATTCGCCAGCTGACGAACCTGGAACGTTTGGACCTAGGTGATAATGACATCGAAGAGCTTCCGGCGCACCTGGGCTACCTTCCATCCCTGCAGGAATTGTGGCTCGATCACAACCAGCTGCAGAAGCTGCCACCTGAGATCGGATTACTAACAAACTTAGTATGCTTGGACGTCTCAGAGAATCGGTAAGTACCTACCTAATAACCAACCCATCCCGCGAGCAACCGTAGAATAATTTTCCACCTCATCCACAGCATGGAGGAACTGCCCGAGGAGATAGGTGGTCTGGAGAACCTAACCGATCTTCACCTATCGCAGAATTTGCTGGAAGTCCTTCCGGATGGCATTTCTAAGCTAACAAAGCTGACGATCCTCAAGCTGGATCAGAACCGATTGCACACGCTGAACGAAAACATCGGACAGTGTGTCAACATGCAGGAACTCATCCTGACCGAAAATTTCCTAAACGAGCTGCCTTACACCATCGGCAATATGACGATGCTGAACAATCTGAACGTGGATCGAAACTCGCTCATTTCCGTGCCGAACGAGTTGGGAAATTGCAAAAGTTTGGGCGTGCTGAGCTTACGCGAGAACAAACTCACCAAACTGCCGGCGGAGCTGGGAAATTGCCTGGAACTGCACGTCCTAGATGTGTCCGGCAATCGCCTCCAGTATTTGCCATACTCGTTGGTGAACCTACAACTGAAAGCCGTATGGCTGTCGGAAAATCAAGCTCAGCCGCTGCTAACATTCCAACCGGACGTCGACGAAGTAACCGGTGATCAGGTGTTGACTTGCTTCCTACTTCCCCAGCAGGAGTACGTCCCGGCCAGTCCAGACAACAGGGAAGACACCGATTCGGAAGACTGGGAAGAACGGGAAGCTTCCCGGACGCATTCGGTCAAATTCAGCGAGGATTCCAACGTGGACAAGGACACTCCGTTCGTGCGTCAAAACACACCCCACCCGAAGGAATTGAAACTCAAGGCGCACAAGCTGTTTGCCAAGGAGAAGCGACCGGATGACTTGAGTGGTGGCAACTTGGATACTCTATCGGAGGAATCGTCGTCCAAGCCGTCGCTCAACAAAACCGGTGCGATGGCCACGATGGACGACATCCAGGGGGTGGTGGCCAACGAACCGATCACCGAGGAAGATGCCAACAAGGAGAACGAAGAATTCGGCGACAACTTCGAAAAGCGAGTCGGGTTCGACGTGAACGAGGAAGAAGACCGGTACTATTCGGAGGAAAATGAGGATTCCCATGAGAAGAAGCCCATTTCCAAGCTGCATCGAAGGTAGGGGAAATTGGAGGTTGTTGTGATTTACTTTCTTTTGTTTCGTGTTTTGATTTGAGTTTTGATTTTGCATGGAAAAATTTGCATGTGAAACTTTGATTTCTCGATTCCATCATCCATCTAAAAAACAAAAAAAAATGTAGTGGCAGCAGCGAAACAATGCCCTCACAGTTTCCCCTTTACCCGCGGTGTTAATTTCCGTGCGCGCTTCTCATTAGAAATTCCATCCCAAACTTTTATCACTTACAAACTTGCTCCCCAGCGCAACATTTCATGCTTCCATTTTATGTTCCACACACACATACAGAGACACGCCGCATCATCTGAAAAACAAACGCGTACATCACGGCATCTCGGACAAGAACAGCAGCCTGGTGCTGAGTTCGCTGAAGCTGAAGGAATCGCTTCCGCCGCCCCCGAAGCTGGACGAACATCCAGCCCTGGAAGCGGCCAGCAACAGCAACGGCAGCAGAAGCGATTCCCAACAGACGGCGGTGCTGGAGGCGACGGCGGCGGCGGCATCAGTCGAAGGAAGCGGTAAGTCATACCTTACAGTCTTGAAACATATTGTCATTGGGGGGGGATGTCGTAATCCGATGCGAACCGCGCGCGCTGACAAACGGGAGGCAATTAATCATCGTTGTCGGGGCTTTTGGATGGGCGTGGGTAATATTGCGAGGCCCAAGTTCCATATCTACGGCACAGGGGGGGTTATGTATTTATAATTCAACATTAGGCTGGCTGCTATCGCATTATGGTGGAGGAATACCGCGCCAACGAGCAGCGCGGAGTATGCGGTGTTATCTGTGGCGCAATTATACAGCCTCTATGTACTATGTGGTGTGGTTTCGCCGTCGTTGTTGATGGTTGGTATGTGACATTTAGCGGGAAGGTTAGTGTTTAGTACATGCCGGGGGAATGAATGTAATTTTAACGTCGATTGGGTGGGGGAGAGGTAGGGCACGGTTAGGAGCCGCATCTTTGCGGTAACACTTTTTATTATAATCAGAGCAGGTACCTTGATATTAACGCGATATGAATGGCGAGAGGGGAATAATGTTTGCAGTGTATGATGGCAAGGGAATGATTCGTTTGTCGTTGTTCGTCAAGGCTGGAATAGGGTTGTCTACGTTGAAGCGGTTAAACTGCTAATATAATGCCTTTCTGGACTGTTGACAATCATTGATGAAACACTATTTCTCGACATTCAAATGAACATCTTTTCTGCTTCCTCGCACCAACAAACCCCATCCATTTTCCACAACCTGTCATCGCAATTGACGTGGCTCAGTTATCAGACATATTTTTATTTTGTTGCCCTTTAAATTTAGCACTTTTTTTTATCAAATACGCTACGCTATGAGTAAACATAACAAACACAGTGTCCAAGGATAGATAAGTGCTGCTGGTGATGTTTGTTGTGCACCTTACCTTTTCAGTGCTATTTTTTGCGTAACGTTTGAAAAGGGCCTTTTTCTTCTTTGAATAACGTGATAAAAGCATCGTTCAATATACAAACTAACAACGTATTCTCCCGACCCAAGCTGTTAGGAGAGCCACAAATCCAACGGTTTAGCCGCGACAAAACAAAGAGGAATTCAATGAAAAGAATCGATCAACGAAGATACACCCTTTTCAAATGTTACGCGAGATTTACAGTAACTAGGGCCGTAGTCTGGCGAATAGGAAACAACCAAAAATGATTTCGATTGTATCCGCCAAACTTCGAATTTAGTGCCTATTCTCACCATCAGTGAAGGCTGTTTATTTTGCTCGCGCACGAATTTCTTATCACATTCCAAATATGCTTCGACCCATTCCAGAACAAATAAACAGGTATGTGGGCCTATCCCGATTGACCAATTTATTTTTTTTTTCTGGGCTATTCGAATCAGTGCAACCGTAAACCTACTGGGTACATATTTAGGCAGGTTGATATTGATAGTGCGTGTCGTATCGTGACACACTTTCCCGTCCGCGTTCTACGACGCGAAGTTCAATTAGGTCACGCAACTCGTGTTCAATCCCTAACCAGCAGCACGGGATGCTAGTTAGTCGGTAGTAAACTTGACTTGCGGGACGACCACCAACCCTTCAAAAGAGTCGACAGAATCAACCGCTTATTTATGTACCGTTCGGAAACGTTACACATACGTTCACGGGAGAATGCTGATAATGTCTAATCACTACCTTGAAGGGAAATAAAACTCTGCCATGCTTCGCATATTTGTATGTGTCACACATTTCCAGCGAAGCGAGCAAGTGTACCAACCCGCCGAGGAGAACATGAAGAAGTAATAGGGAAGAAATTGCGATGACTAATGCCGTAGCAATTGCACACATGCTCTTATGTAAATTACTTCCATTCTGAACGACCATAATGCACCTCCGGTTTTTTTTTTTGACGGCACGTGGCCATACCCTCCGTGAACGATGAACATGTCTGCCTACTTACACGAGGGGAAGAATCATGCGAAGAGCGCCGCTTTATACTGAGTGGTGGAAAATATTTAGAACGTTTTGTTGTTGTTCTTCCTTCCACTTTGCGCAAGCATGAGTTATTTAGTAAGTGGTGTGTGTAGATGTACGTAGTGGAAAATGTGCCTACCTGAGGAAATTTACTTTGAAGGTGGTTTTGAACAGTCGAGCCAGGTTCGGTTCGGCAGCCGCAACAACAAACGGGATAAAGTTTCTGGTTTGTGTTTTCTGCATGGCTTTAATCCTTTCTTTGCACCACCGTCTTATTATCCGAGCGTAAGTTTTGTGTGCGATCTTTAGTGTTCTCCCTAGGGCGTCGAATTTATGTTTTTAAGTGGAGGTTTCCGTTCTGCTCCAGTTGTTGGTTCCTTGTAGGATTTTATCTTTCTGCAACGAACATACGGATTCGCTACGCGAATGATGGGAACCTGTAATGGTGGCGGATACGCGAATGCCCGATAGCTCAATTTACTAAGTTGTTGCCTCAAATCGAAACAAGCATAGATCTGCTGACGAGTTCGACTAACGAGAATTTCAAGGACGCATTATGGCTGTGAATCGGGCCTGTTTTGGATTTCAAGGTTCACTGTACCATGAAGTTTACTGTCTTCCAAAAACTGATTAGATCGGTAGTCTTCGTCTCCAATACTAAGACATGGGGCTTGCGGAGAATTAATTCGTCCTAGTGCTTTTGAACGGAAGGTGCTACGTACGATCTACGGAGAAGTGCAGATGAACGACGAGACATAGATGAGGCAAATGAATCACGAATAACATCAGTTCCTGGTAGAATCACCCATCGCTCGGGCATGGGCACCATGAGCACTACAGGATGCGGCAGAAAATAATGCGAAAATGTTCAAACTTGAGTATTGGGTTAATTCGTGTGGATAGTAACTAATTTCTGTCGAAAGTGTATTTTTTTATGTTAACTTTCAAGTGCTGCATCCAAACATTCTGTTTGTTGTATTGCAAATTCGTCAAGTTTGTTGCTCGCCCAGAAGAAGCCGAAAGAGTTTGGTAGGGTGCCATTTGGCAACAGTTTACCGCATAAAAAAGTCCCTGAAGGATGGTCCTAAGCATAGGAAGCCGAGAAGCGGACGTTCGCGCTTTGCACGCACGCCGAACGTGATCAAATCGGTCCGTGCAAAAGTTGCTCGCAACCCGGTGCGTTCCATAATAAAACTTGCAAAGGAAGCCAATATTTCGGAGAAATCCATGCGGAGAATCATCAAAGAAGACCTGCATGCATCTTCCAGAGCCAGAGTGAAACGCCACTTGATTACGGACCGGGTCAAGGAACTACGAGTGACTCGTTCCAAGAGATTGCTTTCCTTGTTGAAGAAGGAAAAAATGATAATCCTGTTCTCCGACGAAAAGCTTTTCAGCATCGATTCTGTAGCCAACAGCCACACGGGCCGGTTCATTTCACCGCAGAAAAAGGAGAACGTTCCGGAAAAAGTGAAATTCAAATTTCAAACCAAACATCCGGCTGGTGTCATGATGTTTGGCTTGATGGCGTCCAACGGTTTGAAAATGCCGCCTGTTTTCATTGATGCTGGAGTTAAAATCAATACCGAAGTGTATATCGGTATTTTAAGGGACCAAGTGCTTCCCTGGGTGAAGGCCAACTTCTCCGAGGACCAAAACGTTGTCCTACAGCAGGATGGAGCGCCGTGTCACACGTCCAATCGAACCGAACAATGGTTGAACGATAACATGAAGTTTTGGCCCCCTAGCAGTCCAGATCTTGAACATTTTTTGAAAAAGAAAAAAAAACACAAATACACAGATAAAAAAAAAAAACAAAATAAACATACAGGTTAAACTGGCTACAGTCTTAGGCTAATGTTAGTCAAAAACACATAAATGAGTTTCATGTACTCCGAATAACGCACAGCCAAAATATCTCGAATTAGCACATTGGGTTGTCTACCTCGAGCCCGAAGGGAATCACAAAGCTCAGATCTAACTCCACGATGCTCAGCACAAGACCAAACAACGTGATCTGCGTCCTGATAGCCTTGTCCACACTCACAGAGATTGCTGTCGCTCAGCCCAACCCGGTATAAATGAGCGTTCAAAGAATAATGATTGGACATGAGGCGAGACATGACACGAATGAAGTATCGACCCACATCCATCCCCCTAAACCAAGATTTCTTCGGCACCTTTGGGATGATAGAATGTTGCCATCGCCCCAAATCTCCTTTACTCCATTTATACTGCCAGCTGACGAGTGACTGTTGACGAAAAATAGGAAAAAAATCGTTGAAGGCGATTTGTCGATCACAAATATCGCCTTCCATAGCGCCCACCTTTGCAAGCGAGTCCGCTTTCTCATTGCCCGGAATTGAACAATGAGATGGGACCCATACAAAGGTGATGATAAAATAACGCGAAGATAAAGCGCTTAGAAGCTCCTGTATTTTCATGAGAAAATACGAGGAGTGCTTTACCGGCCTCAAGGAGCGAATAGCCTCTATAGAACTGAGATTATCCGTGAAAATGAAGTACTGATCCGGTGATAATGAGGCAACAATTTCTAGCGTAAAGTGTATTGCCGCTAATTCAGCGACATATACGGAACAAGGAGCTTGAAGTTTACGATTGGCACTATAAATTTCATTAAATATACCAAAGCCTGCTGACTCCTCAATCAAAGATCCGTCAGTGAAGAACGATTTTTGGCCAAACTTTGCAGCAAATATTACCGGAGCAATCATAGGACGATGATCCTCTGGGATTCCATGAAGCTCCTGCTTCATGGATAAATCAAAATGAACCGAATTGTCGAAATCGGCGAAGCAAACACGATTGGAAATATTCGGCGAAGGGCTGACATCCTGTGTTATGTACAAATGGTACAAAGTCATGAAGCGAGTTTGAGGATTCAATTCGAGAAGCTTTTCAAAGTTTTCGATCACCTGGGGGTTCATAACTTCACACCTGGTGAGGAGCCGGAGAGACAATTCTGAAAACCGATCCGAAAGAGGCAACATGCCAGCCAGCACTTCAAGACTGACTCGACTATGAGTCGAGTGCATACGACCTAACGCGATACGAAGACACCGATGCTGAATACGTTCCATTTTGATAATGTGTGACCGAGCCGCCGACTGAAAGTAAAAACTACCGTATTCTATAACCGACAAAATCGTTGTCCGGTACAACGTTAGAAGATCTTGCGGATGTGCTCCCCACCAGGTCCCGGTTATTGTGCAGAGAAAGTTGATCCTTTGCTGGCATTTTCGCTTCAGATACTCGATGTGGGATCTCCAGGTGCACTTTGAATCGAACCAGACCCCAAGATATTTAAAGGACATAGAATGAGTTATCGGTGTACCCCAAATTTGAAGCTTTGGTTGTGCTGGGTTATGCTTCCTAGAAAAAACCACCAACTCAGTTCTCTCCGTAGAGAATTCGATACCTAGCTCTAGAGCCCAAGTAGACAAATTGTCTAAGGGTCCTTGCAGATCGACCCCATTGGGTCCCGTGACAGACACTTCGCCGTCATCTGCAAGTTGTCTCAACGTACAGTTGTCACTTAGACAACCGTCAATGTATTTGACATGAAAATTATACAAAAGGGGGCTTAAACATGATCCCTGGGGGAGACCCATGCAGCTAAATCGTGAAGCTGTAGAGGTTCCATGAGAGAAGCTCATATGTTTCTCTGACAGCAAATTGTACAAAAAATTATTCATTAATGGTGAAAAGCCACAAGCGTGGAGTTTATCTGAAAGAACTTCAACAGATACTGAATCAAAAGCCCCCTTTATGTCCAAGAATACAGAAGCCATTTGTTTTTTTTTTAGCAAAAGCTAGCTGAATATCTGTGAAAAGTAACGCGAGACAGTCGTTCGTTCCCTTACCCCTACGGAAACCATATTGGGTATCTAATAGCAGGTTGTTCGTCTCAACCCATTTGTCCAGGCGGAAAAGGATCATTTTCTTCAACAACTTTCGAATACAGATTTTTGAATGGCAATAACTCTCACCCTTCTCCAATCATCCGGTACAATGTTCAGTTCGAGAAACTGATTGAACAAGTTCAACATGCGCCTCTTAGCGACTTCTGGGAGGTTCTTAAGCAAGTTGAACTTGATCCTGTCAGCCCCTGGAGCCGTATTGCCACACGAAAGGATTGCGAGAGAGAAATCTACCATTGAAAAGGGTTGGCTGATCTCATCTATCGAATTTTCGGTTTCGCGAGGAATCATCCGTGCCGGCACCGAATCTGGACAAACTTTTCGCGCGATCTTGAGGACCCATTGGTCCGAGTACTCCTCGCTCTCATTGTACGTAGTTCGGTTACGCAATCTTCGCGCCGTGTTCCAAAGAGTACTCATCGACGTCTCGCGCGATAGCCCGTCCACGAATCTTCGCCAGTAACCGCGTTTCTTGGCCTTGATGAGGCTCTTAAGTTCACGCTCAAGAGCCGTGTATACTTCGAAGTACTCAGGTCAGTCCAGATCTTAGTCCGTTGGATTATTCGATTTGGGCATATGTTAAAGCACGAGCCTGCAAAACATCACACCCTAGTGTGAAAACCCGGAAGTCAACCATAACACGCACATGGCAGTCAATGTCGGAGGACTACGTCCGAAAGGCATGCTCTGGCTTCCGGCGTCGGCTCGAGGATGTTATTAATAAAAATGGAGGACACATTGAACAAATGTGTTTAAAAGGACTTTATAAAAAAAAGGGCTCGAAAATGTTGATATTATTGCTTGAATTAGTTGAAAATGGGATTTGAAAGAAATAGAACAAATTTTCGCATTATTTTCTGCCTCACCCTGTATGTCAGATTTTGGTAATTTATTGAAAAAATCTTCTGAAATTCAGATCAAAGAGGTTTGGTGTATTCGGCAAAGTTGTTCATTTATTAGCGTGACCTAATCTCGATATAAATATATATATCAAAATATGAGCTCATTTGGTCGAACTCCTACTACAGTGGTCCTTTGGAATGTATATGTATGTATATCAATTGGTTGGAAAGGATAGTATCGGAGCAAAACTTACCAAGATAGGCCTGGACAAGTTGGCCAACTGCCTGCATCGACTGATAGTCAGGTTTTGCGATACCGAACAGCTGCCGGAGAAGTGGAAGGATGGAGTTATCTACCCCATCTACAAGAAGGCCGACAAACTGGACTGAGAAAATTATCGTGCGATCACCGTCTTTTATGCAGCCTGTTAAATGCTATCCCTCATCATCTTTCAGCGACTGTCGCCGCTATCAAATAGATTCATTGGAAGTTATCAGGCCGGTCTACAACGGACCAAGTCTTCACTTTGTGGCAGATTCTCCAGAAGTGTCATCAGTATATAGTCCCTACGCACCATCTATTCATCGACTTCAAAGCCGCAAGATCGTGGACGAGAACGGCGTTCCGGGTATGCTGACCAGACTAATCAAGGCAAGTGCTGTATGAGGATATCGGGTTCATTCGAATCCCGCTGGGGGCTTCGTCAAGGTGATGGAATCTCATGCCTGCTGTTCAACATTGCTCTTGAAGGTGTTATGAGACGAGCGGCATTCAATATGCGGGGCACGATTCTCAACAGATCCAGTCAATTTATCTGCTTTTCCGATGACGTGGACAGAACATTTGAGGTGGTGGCAGAGCAGTACAACAGACTTAAGCGCGAAGCAGGGAAGATTGGGTTGAAGATAGATACATCCAGACCATGCTGCATGCGGAACCGAGCACGACTGAGCTCGATTAGGCAGCAGTGTAACGATCGACTGCGATGAGTTTGAAGTAGTCGGCGAATTTGTCTATCTCGACTCACTGGTTACTGCGGACAATGATAACAGCTGCGAGATCCGGAGGCGTACTATCCCCTACTACGGGCTCCACAAGCAACTGTGGTCAAATAGACTACTATAGAGACGTGGACAATGCTTCAGGAGGACTCGCGAGCACCCGGAGTTTTTGAGCGTAGGGTGTTAAGAACCATTTTCGGCGGAGTGCAGGAGAATGGAGTCTGGAGGTGGAGGATGAACCATGAGCTCGCACAACTCGCTGACGAACCCAGTATTCGTAAGGTGATCAAATCTGGACGAATATGCTGCGAGAATGCCGGACAACTATCCTGCGAAAATTGTGTTCGATGGGAATCCGGTTGGCACAATACCACGGAGAGCGCAACGAGCAAGATGGTTAGACCAGGAGGAGGAAGATCTAGATAGTACAAGGTGCCCACGAGATTGGAGGGAATCAGCCATGAACCGACAATGTTGGAGGGATACTGTGTATCAGGTATTGTTATAATAACGTTATGCCATGAACATAAAATAAATAAGAATTCATAAAGTACAGCAATCCACCCAATAGCGCGGTTTAGAATAATGCGGTTTTCATTAACGTTGTTCTCGACGATTTCCATTAGTAGTTAGTAGTTCAGAATGATCTCTGTTGGAGTTCAGGTGAAATCGATCAAAGTACACTGAGTTCATCATAGAAATACATTGTCAAATAAACTTGTTCATTTTTCTTCAAGCTACCTAAATAAAGACCTACTTAAAGTTAACTGCCCAGATACGTGTGAAGATGGCCGGTAGCGGAAATCCTACTATTTAAAGATTCGTGGTAAGAGAGGAGAGAGAGAGAGAGAGAGAGAGAGAGAGAGAGAGAGAGAGAGAGAGAGAGAGAGAGAGAGAGAGAGAGAGAGAGAGAGAGAGAGAGAGAGAGAGAGAGAGAGCTGAACAACCCGGAGATTTGCTGTCCAGACATCTCTCGAAGTCGAGGACTTATGCGAAGCGGTCGAGCCCAAGAAGAAGGCAGATGGAACCTTCGAAGCTGTTGATCCGGCGAAGGACAAGAAGGCTAGAGGAAAAATCATCCTGTTCTAGAAGCCGGCGAATTACTATCACGTTCGAAATGCTCGGCAAGTTTAGCAGTAGTTAATCAGCGCTTTCGAGGAAACGTGGCTCCCTCGGGAAGATAGACTCCTGTTCAACCTCATGAGAACCAACCTGGAATCTTGCGGATCAATGCAGAGTTACGCTAAACGGATGATATCTACGTGTCAGCTGAACGAAATAGGATTTTCAATTGCGGAAAGTTTCATTGGAGTTTTGCTATAGGCTGAGTTTCCGGAACGGTATCAGCCGATGGTAAAGGCGCTCGAGAACTCAGAAATGAAGAATACCGGAGATTATGTTACAGGGGGAGTTATCGCCGAGTGAACAACAAGCTTTCGTTGTAGTAAGTAAGTGCAACAGGTTTGGTCATATTGCAAAGTTACGATCGGCGTTTCCGATAACGAATGGTAACAGGTGATTCATAAGAAGCGGAATTAAATTCATGTCACGGTTTCCGCCACACGCGCTGTGGGTGGTTTTGTTCTCCTCGTTGTGGGCGTTGTTCGTGCGCAGTTTTCGTTTGTGTACGATCAAGGTCGCGGAGCAGAGTTGGACAGCATCCGAAATCGTAGGTGGCGAGGCACTTTTTGACGGAGTTCCACGATTTATAACATGATCGCTCGGTTCTACGCTGGAAGGCCAATGACCAACAACATAAAACCGGGCCGAGGGAGCGAAATGAGCACCGCCAAGCAGACGAAATAGAAAACTGTCGCCAAGAACAAGATTGGCGCCGGCATCAGAAAGCTTGTCAAGAAGCTCGACCCTTCGCTGAGCACGGTGGTCAGAAACGTTACAAGCGTGTATCCAGACCGAAGTACACGTAGAAGTGCCGAAAGCTGCGCCGTAAGTACTTTCAGCCGGGCGTCACCATCGTTATGGACCACGAGAAGTACTTTACGTTCTCGAACAGGTCGACCGCTGGTAACATGGGGTTCTATAACGGCAAGTTGGACACTACACCCGATAAGGTTAGATATGCCAGAAAAGCAAAGTTTGAGCTCAACATATTGGGGTTGGCGGTCATTTCGACCGCTGGCATATCGACCGCTGTTGCTTTTGTGAAGAAGTACCATAATGATAAAGATATTGTGTTCTGGCCGGACCTTCGTGCCATTATGCAAAGGCCACTCTGGATTGGTTGACCACCCATAACATACCGTTTGTACGCAAGGAAGACAATCCCCCAAACGTACCCCAGGCCCGGCCAATCGAGTCGTATTGGGCCATACTGTCCTTGTCGGTTTACGAAAATGGTTGGGAAGCCACCGCAGCGTAACAACTCAAATCCCGTATCATCAGATGTGCCAAAAAAGTGGACCTCAAGGTATCCAGGGTTCAGACCATGATGGCGAGGATTCCGGGAATTTTGAGGAAGATTGAAGATGAAGGGAGGATTCCGGGAATTTTGAGGAAGACTGAAGATGATTGTTTCACATCACAAATGCAATAAAGAATTGAATTTGAAAAAAAAAAAACATTTAATAACTCGAAGTAGATTGTTTACAAAAAGTCATGAAGTTTGAGCCGTCGAAAGGCATAAAAGGTTCTCCTAGCCCATCTGGATTGTCCCAGAATGGCGAATATGGTTATTGGTCCATTTCAAGGCTGATCGTATACTACTCATGAAAAATCATGAAGTTTAAGCCATCGAAAGGCACATTTCGGCAAAAATCTGTATTTGTCTCCTCCTAAATGGTTCTTTCAGGACATCCGGCTTGTCCCAGAACGGTCAATATGGTCATTGATACATTTCAAGCCTAGAAGTAGACTACTCAACAAAAATCATGAAGTTTGAGTCGTCGAAAGGCATGCTTCGGCGAAAATATATATTTGTGCCTTCCTAAACGGTTCCCCCGGGGGCATCCGTATTGTCCCGGAATCGCGGCATGTTTCGGCGAAAATTCATACTTGTCCCCTCCTAAAGGGTTCCTCAAAGGTATCCGGATTGTCCCGGAATAGCCAATATGGTCATTGGCCCATTTCAAGGCTAGAAGTAGACAATTCATGAAAAATCATGAAGTTTGAGCCGTCGAAAAGCATGTTCCGATGAAAATTTGTATCTGTCACGGATCGTGGCAAAACATGCCCTCTTCCGGCACAAATTCCTTGTGGTCAATCGGGTCGAAAAGGGCATTACTTACCGGAAACTGAAAATTGGGACTCGAAAAAGCATTTTGACTGCAAGGACTAGAATGCGGTCATATAAAGGGTGTTTCGATCAAAATTTGGTCGACGTAAACTTGACGCATTTCTTTTCATCGTGCATTAAACAATTTTGTACACCCCTCATTCTGAAGATGTGTACGTGTAGCATCATGCCTCTATTTTGATTAGCACTTAGCATTTTAGGTTAGCACTTCAGTTATCAAAATGTCGTCGAAGGAAGAGAAGCAACGCATCAAAATTTTGCCCGTGCATGGCGAAAATCCAAACTACTCTCACGCCAAGTTGGCGAAATTGTTGAATGTGGCTAAATCAACTGTTACCAACGTATTAAAAGTGTTCGGTGAACGTTTGTCGACAGCCAGGAAAGCTGGATCGGGGGGAAATCGAAAGCCGGAGGCCACAGCGACGACAAAAAGAGTTGCCCGCTGTTTCGAGCGGAACCCCAACCTCTCCGTCCGAGATCTCGCAAAGAAGCTGGGAGTGGCGCCTTGAACCGTGGATAGAGCTAAAAAACGAGCTGGACTGTCGACTTACAAGAAAGTGGTGACTCCAAATCGCGACGATAAACAAAAAGCACGATCGCGAAAGCTGTACACGACGATGCTGACGAAGTTTGATGATACTTACGTCAAGGCAGACTTTAAACAGCTTCCTGGACAGAAATTTTACACGGCAACCGGACGGGGAAAGGTGGCAGGTATTTTCAAGCACATTAAACTGTCAAAGTTCGCGAAGAAATATCTGGTGTGGCAGGCCATCTGTACCTGTGGCTTGAAGAGCAACGTTTACATTGCGACCGGAACCGTCAACCAGGAAATTTATCTGAGCGAGTGCCTTCAAAAACGTCTACTGCCTTTCCTGAAGCGACACAATGATTCCGTTCTATTTTAGCCAGATTTGGCATCTTACCATTACGGAAAAAAGGCCATGGAGTGCCAACAACGTTCAAGTGGTGCCCAAGGACAAGAAGCCTCCCAACACGCCAGAGCTCTGCCCAATCGAACAATATCGGGCCATCGTCAAGCGGAACCTTAAGAAGACTCAAAAAGCTGTTGTGAGCGAGAAGCAATTCAAGGCAGACTGGCGTTCTGCGGCGAATAAAGTGGACAAGGAGACTGTACAAAATCTTATGGCAGGTGTTAAACGAAAGACCCGGCAATTCGCATTCGATAAAAAGGAAGCTTAGCTGAATATTTCTCCTGTATTCTGTATTAACTGAACTTGGAAAAGAAAAATAATTTGACTTATTAATAAAAACTTTGAGCGACTCACACACATCACTGCTTGACCACATTTTGATCGGAACACCCTTTATAGTTTCCACAATATGAGTTTGAAATCCGGGCATATTGACCCGAAACACCTTATTTGTAACTTTTTTTTAACAACCCTTCAGGAATGTCAAAAAATGTGGGTTCGATGCAGCAACGTAACTTCCTATGGTTAAGGGGAAGTCAAGAAAATTCAAACGTCTAGATGCTTGTTTTAGAAAGTTATAGCATTTTTAAAATCCATGCCGGGTCATATTGACCTTCTTCTTTAGTATTTCAAGCTTATTGCTTTCACAATTAGCTTATTGCTTGCTCTCAACTTAGTGTTCTAAATGCACTTCCACAGTTTTTAATTGCGAGCTTTCGATGCCAGGTACCATCTTTGAATTAGTCTGGCTGTGTGGCAAATACAATCATGCCCAGGGAGTCGAGAAATTTTCCTTAACGAAAAATTCCTAGACCAGACCGGGAATCGAACCCAGTCATCTCCAGCAGGGTGTTGCTTTGTAGCTGCGCCTTTACCGGCTGAGCTAAGGGCGGACCCGGGGTCATATTGACTCCGACACCTAGAGAAGGTTAAAGCATAGCTGTTCCTTCGGGAAAACTAGCAAGTCGTGAAAAACGCTGACATTTTACGGCGCTCAGTGCAAAGTATCAGGATTAATAATCGATTCCAATGGATATAGCTCTTTTACGACAAGAATCCATAAAGGAAAATTATTGTTTTATCGACAGTTTCGGCCTACTTCGCATGTACATTGCTTAAAACCAAAATGTACTAAATATTCATTACATAACATATAACGGAGAAAGGGAGGGACCATCAGGGCACCCTAGTAAAATGGTTTGGACAGGATGCATGGGACTGCCTCTTCCCTATTGCAACATTTCGCGAAACGAGGGCGGGCTCTTCGACCCCATCTATTGGATCTATTATGTCAACCATGGGCTTGATGCTAGTGCTGTGAGTGTGAACTAGCTTTTGGATGGAGATTCTCTTCCCTATATTCGCGAATTTCGCGTAAGTGCCTCTGCTTACGGGCCCTTTGTGAAGAAGCTTGATGATCACAAACAACAATAGAACCCTGATCAAACCGATTTTCAGATTATTCCAGTGCTATGGAAAGTTAACTTACTACAATGGATGGTTGTATTACATCAGCATTTTCATCCTCACTGCGCATGTATATTGCGTAAAAAAAACTCTAGACACGTAATATCGGACAGTAGTTGACGCACGATCGGTACATGCCTGGTTACAAAATCTCTCTAGCTATCGAAAAACAAGCACGTAATGTGGCAAAAACACAACCGTCCACGACCGACAAAAATGCAGACTAGTTGGACCATTATGTAAGCTCAAATCCAAGGCCTTTGTACCATTGGGCCAACATATATCAAGAACGAGTAAATAGGGTAACTGTTTCGATATTAATCCCATTGTTCCTATCTTCATCCTACGCTGAATCAACAGATTGGACACCAAATAGATCGATAGCTTTCCATAATAATGTTTGCTTACGTTTCAGAACAACTAAAAACATTACAAAACAATCCACTTGCGCGTCAATCCTTTGATTTCGAGTAGGCTGAATTTCGAAATTATGAGAATTGTATAGGAACATCTTCTCTATACCGTAAAACAAGTAAAAGTTGTGTTCTTTGTAGTCATAAAATCACATTGAACTCAGAATAGAAGTAGGCTATTACCAAGTCGTAAACGTCCTGGAAAAGCTAACTTATGACAAGTTTCAAATGTGGATCACTGTTGACAACAATTCGTGAATCGCTGACCCTGGGGTCCGTTCTAGATTGCCTCACCACACTGATTGCAATTAACTAATTTCTTCATCTCGAGCCCTATCATTTCCACAGGTCGGAACAAATTTAATTGATATCGCCGAGACATGCAACGGCGGAGGAAAGCCGTGGAAAGTACAGCGAGAACAATGATTGCTCATTCAAGTTGAATAACAAGCACATCGTCAGCAGTTGAGGATGACGACATCGAATACAACCTCTTCAGCATAGAAATGGGGAAAGGCGGAAAGGGGGCGATGCTCGACTTCGTTACGTCTGCAAGAATTATTCATACGAGTCTAATGACTACTAAACAGCATCGTTTGTTGACTAACACATACGTAGCGGACTTACTTACTTTAAGTAAGCACAAACGGTAGGGTAGGGCAGGCCAGGATGTGTGCCCAATGGGAGTCGTCAAGTGCACAAACAAACACTTGCTTTCTCGGTGTAGAACTGAAATGTAAGCACAAGTGTCACCTACCACCAGCTCAACTCTACATCATAATCGGATTCTCGGTGCCGAGGTACACGTACACATCATATTCATAGCAGCAAGGGTTTCGCGCACCGAAGATACAGAGGTGCGAATTGGAAGCTCAAGTTGTGTTATCTCGATTTTCTGGAGTGGATTCAACGCCGTACCTAGTCGTCGTCATCGCCACAGCAGTGTTTGTTGTATGTGTGCGGTCGCGGTGGACGGTTATCTCGATTTGAAGACTCTTATCAGGCCACACAAGGGCCAAATAGCAAGTGCACAAAATCCGTGTTATCTTTTCGGTATTCGGGACGCAATCGGCAGGAGAGCGTATCGTCCCCAAGCTACCTTTTTCTGTCTGCTCAGTTCGGTGGAAGTTTTGAGAGCAGTTGAAAGTCTACGAAGAGTGTTCCAGTCATTTGAATGGTGATTGAAGGTGGCATTTAGCAGCCGTTGATGACAGTCAAGTTTATCGCCGCTGAGTGATGACGGTGAAAAGCGAGTGGTTTTGGCAACTCAAAACAAAGGATTCAGGCTAGCAATTAATTATCAAACATTTTTGGCGTGACTAGAAAACACTGGAAAATTGGATTTCGACCGCAGAATTCGATTTCGATAGTTTTCGATCGAAAGCTGAACCGCCACGCGCCTGTTAGTCATTGCTGGTTTATGTATAGCGTGAGTGAGACGGTACCAACTTCATTAATTTGTTTTCGTAATGAAATTTCCTCGAGTCGGCAGAGTGCTGTGAGTGAGCAACAATGTTTTCAGTTAAGTTTAAAGTAAACGACGAGAGCCGCCGCAAGGGTGGTGGAAGCCGCCGATCATCGACAGCATCGTCGGCCGCGGGAAGGAATCTCCGATCGCCGACACCGTCGACGACTAGCTTGAGTGGCATTCTGACCAATGGCAAGAAGAAATCCAAGGACGACCGGAAAAGAATCCGAATCATCACCAGCGTTCGAGGGGCTTCCGACGACAGCAAGCGGAAGCAGTACAGGGGTAAGAAGAAACATGAGAAGAGTCCGCAGCAAGTCGTCGATAGGCAACGGGGTGGAGGAAGTTTTCCACTCTTCCCTTCGAATGGGTGCGAAGAACGAACGAAGTTGTAAACATTCGCGTGTAGATTTCAACAGAAATTGATTCATGCTGTCGAGTCAGTCAGGTGAATTCTGATAAGGGTAGTTTGAAACGTATATCTGGAAGGGTTCAATATGTTTACGTTGCCACTAGGAGAAGTGAGGTTATGCGGGGGGAGTTTGGGATGGTGGGTAGAATGTGGAATTTGTTTGGGCGTTGCAATATCACGGGCGGTTGTGGTGATAAGATAAAGTTTTCCGACGCTGAGTTTTGCCAGGTTACTTTTGTTAGAAGTTGAAATTTGCATTATTGATTCTATTGTGGCAACTTTTATATTAATTGTTCTTTGTAAAGTCTGCGATTCCCTGTAGATAGAGTTTGTTTAACGAAGTAAGGAATAGATCGAAATTTGATTGTAGGTTAAAGAAGTTATATATTGGATAATTTCAGTCATTAAATAATGTTACTTTCAGCAACGTTGATGTGTTTGGCTGTCTCATTGTCAAAGCGAGTCAATTAAAGCAGGAGCAGCTTGTTACAAAAATGGTTCTAATCATCGAAGTAATGTACCTAGAAACAAAAAAAAACCCTAGAAATTAGATAGGATAAATCCCGCTTCGAACGGTCTCGAAGATAGTGATGTTGAATATTACTTTGGAGCAGTGTCTGTTTTTATCACTTACTAGCATACGTAATGAAAAGCATTTCGCGTCAGTGTGGATAAATTTATTTGTTTTAAAAATCTCAAATGTCAAAATCAAGTGCGATGAACAACTCGTTTCGTGATACTCATTAGTGTTTGAATTTCCAGGGAAGTTTTGTTAAAACCGCAAGTGATCATCAAAAATCAAATAGTCATTTTCAATTCAACCAAAATGATTATTTTGAATAGTGTCTATCGCAGAGTCTTACCGCTCTCTATTATCATAACCACAACTTGTAGTAATTCTAACCAGCTGAGCCTAAAAAGTTACACATCAAAAGAAACAAATAGTGTTTCTTCATTTGATACTCAAAATCATCCCGACCAAGATGAAATTGAATATTGATATTGACAACAGGCACAGGCAATAATGAACATCCACCGACGAATGAACAAAACTAAATAATGACTTCGAAACTCAGCGGTTGCTCTGGTCAAGAGAATACTGTCTTTTCAAAATTCAAATTCACGAAGACAATTGGTCTGTCCGTTAACGTTGTTAAGGTTGATTTTTACCGGCACTGCTTTGGAGATTACAGTCGAATTTATACAGCAGTCATGGCCTCTAGTGGCAGTTCGTTGTTGAACCCATGCCCAGCTTGCTCGCTGCGTACCTCTGCGTCATGCTCCGGCCGGACTCGAGGTAAACACAACTTCTGCGGGATTGCTGTGCGGTATTCTTACAACAGTTGCCCAGTTGCAGGTTTAGCGACTTTCAGGATAGTGTGTTCGTCATAGAGTTGCGACAGCTCGTGATTCATTCTTCTCCTACATACGCCGTTTTCACATACGCATTGAGCATTGTCCACGACCAAAGACCTTAGTGTACATACATAACAACAACACCATCTTCGTCGTTTATCCCAGGTAGTATGCGAGCTCTATTACGGTCGTATCCTCCTGCCAACAATTACATAGTCTTCGACGTATTCACCTTCAATCCAACCTCTTCGGCTTGTTGTGCTTATCAGCACATCGCCTGGAACATTCTCCCGGTAATGTCCACGCCATCGGCGAAACAGCTGAACTGGCCGGATTTATTGAAAATCGTACCCCGTGCGAACTTTACCTCTAATCGTATTATAAATTCCCCATGTTTTACAACACCTTTCACCAATTAAAAAGACCATCAATTCCGAAAATTATTTTTATTTACTTCAATGTACAGAATTTGTGAAAATAATCAAAAATCTATACACAGGGTGTCTCACAATAGGTGTCACTAAAACAAAATGGGATTACAGCAAAACAAATCAACCAAATCATAGCATTTATTTTTCATTTGAAAGATACATGTTATAGAAATAAACAATATTAATTCAATTCGAATTTCTCGCCCTTTTCCTTGATAACTTTGCGCAAACGCTTTGTAAACTTATCGCAGCTGGCCGCACGATTTCCTTAGGAATTTGGTCCCAAATATCAACCAAATGTTTCTTGAATCGATTTAAAGTAAGCCCTTTCGTAGGGCCTATATGTTGAAGCATATAACCCCAAACAAAGTAGTCAAGTGGGTTGAGATCCGGTGAAGATGCAGGTCATTCTTCGCTTGTGATGAAATCGGGCAAATTTTCCGCGCACCACGTTTGTGTCTTCTTTGCCTTGTGAGCTGGAGCTGAGTCCTGGTAGAAACAATATGGTGTATTCCCATGCAGCGTTGAAGCATGAGGAAGTAGATGGTTCTTCAAAACCTGCTCGATGTAATATTCAGTGTTGATATTTATGTTAGGTTCTATGAAAATAAAAGGAAGATTTCCTTTTCGTGAAACGGCAGCCCATATCATGATTTTCGATACATTCTGATAGCGTTATACAGCCAGTTTATCTCTTGGCATATTCGCAAGACTTTTGCCATACACACGATCATTGACTGTCCTGAAAGAGGAAGAGCTTTCCATCCGAAAATAAAATCTCGCAGTCACCGTGCCGAACCAAAAGATTTCTGCTTCTTTGGATTTTTTTTTTTTTTTTTATTTGAATTGAACCCTAACAATATTGGTGTCAAAATTCTTGTAATCATTCCAGAAGAACGTTTGCCATAGGTTTGGGACCATCCGTTCACTTGGCTTCGGATTGGCCAGTTCAGAGTAGGTTCCCATGAGGCCACGGATGGCCAGAAAATTATATGAATTGAACCCGAACAGTATGGGTGTCAGAATTCTTAGAATCGTTCCAGAAGAAAATTTCTTATCGTTATAGGTACATTCGATGACTTAGCTAATGATTGGCCAGTCTAGAGTAAGAAACGTGAGTCAGGAACTATCGCTACAGTTATGTTTGTCGGCAATAGAATCCCGGATGGACGATCCAAAAGTGCTGGCCACATTTTTCATACGGACGGCTATGGATCATGTTCTTGGAAGAGAACTTGCAGTTACGCCTGAACCTGTAAAGAATTAAGCTGAACGTGATGCAGCCGCAAGAGACCCCCAAAATGGTGCCTGCCACATATTTATTTATTTATTTTATTCATCTGACAATATTTAATAGTCATGGGAACCTACTCTGAACCGGTCAATCCGAAGCCAAGCGACCGGATGGTTCAATAACTATGGCAAACGGTATTCTGGAACGATTTCAATAATTTTGAAACCCATATTGTAGGGTTCAATTCATATAATTTTCTGGCCATCCATGGCCTCATGTGAACCTGCTCCGGGGTGACTGTTCCTGAATCAAGTCACCGGATTGTCATATGGCAATCACACACATTCCTGTGTATTCATTCCACAGTTTTTGCATCATTATTGTTGGTTAACTATTGAAACATTTATAAGTATACCATTTACGGAACACGGTTCCGGATATCCGGTTTTTCCGGAGACGGGTGATGTCCATTTCATTTAGATTTCCATTCATTTTAGAAAGCGGTTGAGTTGCTGAATCCAAAACTGCCGAAATATTCCAAATCGGTTGGGTATTTCCATAGTAATGGTCATTTTAATTCCGTGGGTAAAAACGTTCCCTGTCGGCCTTTTACGTAATAAAAAAAATCAGAAGCCCCTCCTCGTCCCCCCCCCCCCCCTTGCTATGCCATCATTATTTCACTCTAGAATGATAAGTATTAACAAGATATGAGATGTCACAAAGTTTCAAGAACCTGTTAAGAATACTTTATGAAATATCATGTTTTGAAATCGAAAAAGGCAACTTTGTTCCCTTTTGGACACACAACGGTTAAGGCTATTGAATATCTGACACGGTCTAAGCTTTTGCAAATGTAATTTTAAAACTTGCTCCCGTATGGCTTCCATGGTAGCTGATAAATATAAACAGACGGAATCGCTTATTTATCTTCAGGGATAAGCTATCAAAAGAATACACTCAAAACGGGTATAATCAATTCCGCTGTTCAAATTACCCAGCTGAAATAAAGCAAGACTGAAAAAAGGTGACACCTACAACCATGCGATTCACTTGGGGGTTTGCGATGTCCTGTACAAGGATCAGCCACCGGTACCAATTGAAAATGAGGATTCAGATAGCGACGATTCGGATAGTGATAACTACGATGATGAAGTTGGTTCTTCGGGTACATATATTGGAATGTTCATGTTCAGATTAAAGAAAACAGCTAATTTATTTCAATTATAGACTTGTACACCACGCGATTTGGAGAGTCTCTGAAACATATTCGAAGAGCCGTGAAAATTTTCGAAAATCGCCTGTTAAGAATGCACTGCTTCAAGAAAAAATCACGAAAATGTTACATAAACCACTTCAACTGTGGACATCAAAACTCGTTGGAACTCAACTGAAACGATGCTGGAGCACTTCATTCGCGGTTTTGATTGCATCAAAGAGACACTTTCCGAAATAGGCCTTTCAGGTCTTATGTTGGACAGTGATTTCGAGGTTGCAAAAAACCTTCAGGAAGCTCTTCAGTCAATCAGACTCGCTTTGGAAGCATGAACTGGAATCGGCTATTAAGGAATATGCCAAGCCGTCCCGGACTGATTCGGCAATGATTGATTTTTCAAAAGTAATTGCGAACGAGCTGTCACTTTTTGAGCTACATGGTAAGCTGAGCCCGAATCTTGAAATCATTTTCGGCGGCTTAAAATCGATCAAACCGACGTCAACCGATAGCGAGCGCATCTTTTCGAACTCCGGAAATATCTGTTCTAAAAAGCGAACCTCACTGTCCGATGAGAGCATTAATAACATTTGCTTCTTGAAGTCGTATTTTCAGAGAACGAATTCAAATTGATAAGACATCAAATTAATGAGTTACTTGATTTGAACCATTGATTTTTTTTACTGCCGAATAAAACATATTCCTAACCACAAAATTGCGTTTTTAGGCACATTGAAAAATTTCCCGGATTTCCCGGGACAAGCAAATTGGTCGGGAAATGGAACCTCTATTTGGCGTGCCTTCAGGCCAAACGGCACCGGAAACTTGACGTTCATTGAATCTACCATGGATCGGTTCGTGTATCTGGACAATTCGGAACTTGGGTCATGGATCTCATTTTAAATTTGTTCAAGACAACGATCCAAAGTATTCGTCGACGCTAATCAAGGAATTAAAATTCTACAATGTCAAATCAACGCCTCCACATCCTCCTTAATCACCGGACCCAATGAAAATTTGTGAGATCATCTTGAGCATAAAATTGGGGAACATACGAACCAGCTGAAGAAGGTTCTGATGGAAGAACGGCAGAAGATCTCTCCCGCAACAACAACAACAACGAGAATGAAACAAATGTAGCGTTTCTGTTGATCGATTACGCCTTTTTTATGACAGCAATTGTTGTACGGGCATTTTTTTGATACAGTGTGTCGGACGACAGCCCGGTTAAAATGGTCCATGAGGAGCAACCGACTGACAAGCACGCTCAACGAGCTGGATCGATCAAGTAGAGGGAACCGTCCGCAGACTGTGCTACGACTTTTGTATACGGCAAAGAACACTAAGCCACCGGAAGAGAAATCAGACTGAAAATTGGCATACAACACCACCGGTCTGGAAAGCTCAAAACACAATCAACCAATTAGAGCAGCATCGCATCACATTTACTAAAACCAATCAAACTGCATCGTTCCTGTCCTGTCTTGTTAACTTCAAGTTTCAAAATCCTTCGAAATCCGATTGTGCAACAATAGCAACCCGAAGCGCACCATGATCGGTGCACGATATCAAAAGCGAGCAAATGTAAACTATGTATAAACATCCAAAGTGTGATTTATAGGCTGTTTGTTGGTCCAGGCAGTGTAGCTTGACGGGCAACAAGTGCCACCCGGATCGACCCAACGAATCCATCGTCCGACCATTGCATACCGAGAGGAGTGGGAAATATTGTAACAACACGTTACTTACATGTCGAGGGGTTCAACAATGGACGCCTATGGCATCGGGCTTTGCCGGGAGCGACGAGCGAATCAGCCCGCCTTTTGCTCGTTTTCGCACATAAAATTGCATCCCAGACACCTGTAGGACACCAGGGATATGGGAGCAAAGTGGATTTGATCTAGTTGAAGTTCTCTGATGTGGGAAGCTGCCATCCAGCGGCGATGGCACATATTTGCAGTGTTTGTTTTCGTTCGTTCATAAATAAAATTCGGCAATAGTGTGATGGGTGATATGAACGTGTTCTCGGCTCGGTCGGGACGAGAACAAAAAAATCGGGAACACGTTTCAACGATTTCCCTCTGGCCACTTTTGCCCACCATGTGAGCATGTAGCAGTTGCTTCAAATTGGAATTTATCGGTTTTTAAACACCCACAGGTTGGCTTAACCGCCCTCACCGGCGCTGCTCCCGTTCCTGTTTTCCACCCCACCACCTGGGAAGTTTATCAACATCGGCTCGCTCGGTTGCGGTTCGGTTCTCGCACTCATCTCACTTCATCACCGGAAAACAGACCCCGTCTTTGTCGGTGCGGGCTTGTGTGTGTGTGTGTGTTTATATTGATTTTAAACTGAAAGGACGGCAGGGGTTTTCGGGGCACGAGAGCAAATAATACACTCCGCTGAACAATGTGGGAGTATTTAAAGATTAGCACAAGTAATAATTTGGCTGGGATTGTTTGTACAAAGTGCGAGGGAAAAGGCAATCTCTCGGTCGCTGGTTCGTTTATTGTGGCCACGGTGAGAATGGCCCCATATGGATGCCAAGTGGCGGTCGCTGATGCTGCTGATGATGTCATTGGATCGGACCTTGAAGCGGAACGTTATTGATTGTTCAATAGAAGAGCTCATCACTGGAAGCGTCAGCGGATGAAACGAGAGTTAAATTATTAGATTCAACAATTTTGTTAGCACGTTAGCTTGATGTTGTTTTTATGGAATTCATAGGAGCCATACTACCATTTTTTTGTGCGTAGGGGTTTCAAACTGTGTCAGGAGCATCTTTAAAACGTCCATTAGTACCATTAAAATCAATGAAAAGTTGATGAGCAGTTATCAAAACCATCATGTCTTGATTCCCCACCAACAAGTGGAAATGCTATCATTCAACCAAACACTCACGCAACCAAATCCTCATGGGAAGAACAACCTAAAGAAACGCCATCATAAACAAGTTATAAAACTGTAGCCTCCCGTGCCCCCCACAGGAATTGCGTGGCACTGTTTTGGTCCGAGAACGTCAAAACCGTATCACAAGTCATCATCACATTTTATCAGAAAGACATAATCAGTCACGCTAGGCACACGATTTGCATTCCAACGGCCGACTCGAGTGCTATTATCAACTAGTCGCGGTTTCCAAACAAACAATCAACCTCGATGACGTTCCTTCTGGTGCGCGAGTTTCAAATCAAATCGTGCGCATTCCGGAACGTCTACATCCAACGATGGTCGAAAGACGCACACCGGTTGGGGTGTTTTGTTCTTGCGCTTGTCCTGCTATCGGGTAACAACAATAAACGCTTTAGTCAAAATATTTTACTTTCCATCGCGTTCCGTCTGGCCAATGTATGAAAATAAGTATGTTTGTGCGTTGTTGTTTTTTTTTCCTCCGCCAAATTCATAAGAAAACAAACTGGTTGATCAAATTGCCTAACCGTCGGGCGTGATTCCCGACACGAACCAGTCTAACGTGTATTAATATCGCGATGGATCGATTGGCAACTTGGGGGTGCGACTTGCTCCAGAAAGTATTGTTTTTGTTCCGGCGGCATGGCCTCGACGCGGTCGTCGTCGTCGGTGCTGAAGGATTTATTTTCGGTCGATTACACGCGCGCACTTGTTGTCTGCCTGGTTCGTCGCGCTGACAAATGCAAATATGTACCCGCACACTTGACTTGACCTCAATATGTTGTTGTTGCTGTTGTTGTGCCCTGGAATCGGAAATTTAATTGTAACGCTTTCCTGTTTCTTTGTTTCTTTGCAGATGCCCTGGACGCTTTCACCGAGCTCAAGGAGGAACGGTCGGAAATTCACATCGAACGCACTTCCGCCGGACTGGGGCTGAGCATAGCGGGCGGTAAGGGTTCCACGCCGTTCAAGGGCGACGACGAGGGCATTTTCATATCCCGTGTCACCGAGGGCGGTCCGGCCGATCTGGCTGGGCTGAAGGTGGGCGATAAGGTGAGTCTTGATGCTTTGCAACGGGGCTTCGTTGGTAGGGTGGGGGTCAAACAGAGAAGTAGTTGAATTGAATTTGGGAAGGGTGTAGATTGAGCATGGAGAATTGAGTTTATGTAATCCTGTTTATTTATTTTATTTTAGTTGTTTATTTCAAAATTAAAACCTACTTCTTAAGCCTCACTGGTGGTATCATAAAGGGCGAGTCGATAATTATCGCGACACTTTCAGACTTGCGTAACTCTATACTTGACCGAAAATAACAAAATTTTGCCCAGTTTCTCTTTAGAGTGTATTGTTTACATCCGCTCTGTTGTGCAGTTGTCAGTGAGATTCCGGTCAAGATGGAAAAAAACTCAGCAAACCTCTCGAGAAAGGATTTTGTAAACATCCTTGCTCCACCCCAGCTACGACCCTGATGAGATTGGAGAAGAGCTCGTTGTGCAACACTCTGCACGAAAATTCCTCGTACTGAACTTCGATGAGGCCGACGATTTGCTCAGGGATTCTCTTGCGTTTTAGGGCGTTCCACATATTCTCTTTTTTTAACTTAATTGTTTATTCATAAGGCTCAAGTGCCATAGGCATAACGGAGCCGAGTCATAGGCGTAGCCAGAGGGGGCAGGGTGGGGCCGTTGCCCCTCCTAACTTTTGATTTTATTTTTTGATGTTTAATGTTTGTTTCAATTTTTTATTATTTATTTTTAATGTTTGTGAGATTGTCCCTTTACCTCAATGAAAAAGCGTGAAGTCGCCTCGATTTTGTGATAAGTTGTAGCAAAAAAGCGCAAAAAGCGGACATCCATGAGATTTTTTTTAAATAGTAAACCCAACCTAGCTAACCTAGCGTATCGAAAAAAAAATCTCTAGTAGTGTTAACTATGATTCAAGCATTGATTGGTTTTTTTCCCGCTAGCTGAAAGTGGAAAAAGCCATTCCCAGTTAAATTTTCAGTTCTTGGCAATCATAAAACGTAATATTTTAACCAATGTTATAGCTTTCGGAAGCCAAATAACACTAGATTGAGAAACATAATTCATAATTCATAGTAAAGAAAGTGTATCAACGGAATATGTATATTAGAACTATTCATGATATGGGCCAAACCGATCAATATTACCCCGCTGATCAATAATATCCCGTTTAACGGTACTGTAGTTTCGTATTATTGAGAATATATGTTAATCATATCTTACAGTTTGATTCAGTATTTTGAAATATTGTTTCTGCATCCAAGAGATATTAATGGAGCACATGCTACGATATAATCCAGGTGAGACGAGACGAATCGTATCCGATTTTCAGACCAGTAATTTGATAAGCGTGTAAGAAAGCAAGACAGCATGCTAATCAGTGCGAGAAGTTGCAGTGGTTTTATACTATTCAAAGATTTCATCCCTTTCTATGAGCATGAGCATGATAATGAGCATGATTGACCGCCCAACGTTGCTACTCCGTTGCTGCCAGATCAGCTGTTATAACACAGAGAACCAACAGATGATGGTTGAGACTAGCATACATCCTCAATGTGTAAAAACTGTTCATCCCAAACTAAGGCAATACTTTCGCATGCTTCACCCGAATGCATGTCAAATAAGAAAAGGGTAGGAATGTGTTGACGTGATACTCGTTTTATTGGAAGCCGAGACCGCCTCTGCACTTTCACTGGGATGTTGGATAACAGGATAGGGTGGCAGCAGGTTTTTTTTTTTGGTAAACGAACAGCTGAATTCATGCGGCGTTTAGTGAAATATTTAAATATTAGTACCGGTTGCTGATTTGAACCTATTTTAACCAACAGTGAGCATGCTATTGGGGCCACTCACAAAGTGTGGTGGTGGTTTTTCATTGGAAAAACAAAAAGATTCTCTATAATGCTGGAAATCCGATTTGAACCGATTTAAACCAATAGTAAGGATGGTATTGGAGCCACTCACAAAAAGGTATAGTGGCTTACTTTCTCCAAGTGACACGGCGAGTATGGCAAACCAATATTATGGATGAAAATTAATTGTGATCCTTACCCCCGGTCCACCAGCCCAGTGAACCACCACATCTCACCATGAAGCATTTTTGTAGTTTTTTTTCTATGCTCACTCGATCACTCGCATCGCTGAATTATAGATAACCGAAACAATACGAAACGCGCCGACTAAAGTCACTATTTTCGCATCGCCGATTGTAAAAAGATTTTAAAAAAAATCAGTTGTACCTATTGTTCACTAGTCAACCAAATTAAGCTAGCTGGTCACACTATATAAAAGTCGAGAAATATACACCAAAAAACTAGATGCCCTGGCGAACGCTGTCCCACCTCTACCTCAATTGAACTTGTCAAATACAGAGCGCTGGTTGGTCACAGCTCTCTAGTTTAGCTTGAATTCGACGCACGTGGTTCCATATTACATCATCTTTCATTATGTTTACAATTTTACAGCTATTTCATAATAATTTTTCATATATCTATACAAATAAACCCTGCGAACCCAATGACGAATCGAACGGGATAGGAGTAAAACACTTCAAAAGTTTATCCAATATGCAATATGTTTATCCAAAAGAATCAAGTCATTTTTGATTAACACTCTTTTTTTTTTAAATATTTTGTTAGATTCAGTTTTTCCAAAAGCGGTATTTTGTTTGAACGTTTTTACTCTTTTGGTATCCAAATAGTCGAGAAAAGTGGGAACGAATTGTATATCAGATAAAGCACTTATTTTCGGTTACTCGCTTAGTAATCGTGAAATCGGGATGCAGTGCAATTCGACCTCTTTATAAAAGCGTTATGATTCCAAAGTTCCATTGAAACTCGTATATTGAAATTCCATATTTTTTCTAGGAAATTTCTGAGACAAATATGCTTAGTTTATGATACAGTAGATTCAAAAAAAAAATTAATTATTCATCAATTATTTAAGTTTATTCTATCTTTGATTGACTTCTGTCGAACCGAATGTTTCTTGCCAAAGTTGTAAAACTTATTAGGTAGAATTTAATCTAAATTTGTTTGATAAAATTTATGAGCTATTGATAAGCCATTTGATCTATTTCAATGCTATTTTCTAAGGATTTTCTAAAAGGAAGAACCACTCATACATCTAATGTACGCTGATCTAGAAAGGTTGGTGCGAAACATCGTCGGTTGAGTTTGTAAGCCCAATGTGTGGCCTGCGAATACTTCACTTTCAGAGGACATTTTGGATAATATTGAGAACTTGCTACCTGTGGAAAAAGTTTATGTTGGGGAGGAAACAATGACAGAGCTGGTCAAATTAAAGGAGATCGACAAACTCCACGTTTTCAGCAATGCAAGAAGCATTACGTTGCTGCTGGTAAGCACGTAATCAAAAACTACAAGGTACAGCCCCATTGGGTTGTTTGGAATGATGACGTAGGACTACTATACCAAATGTAAGCCATTGATATGGTACAATGCAATGTTTTTTGAATAAATCCTTTCAGGCCTATTTTATACAAGCAAATTGGTGAATTCTAATTGATTTGGTGTTCAATAACATTAAATGATTTAATAAACTGGGAAATATATTTTTGAGATGTGCTGGGCTGTCCAAACTGCCCAAGAGTGCAGAACTTAAGATCTACAGTTGTAACAGTAGCTTTATCCGCTATTCAATGTTATGTTATTAATTCAAACATATTCAATGAATGTCCTGGGAGACCAACTGAAATTATGAGATAATATTGGGATATTATATGCCAAACAAACCAACTTAACTTTGTATAGCCCATAAAGCTATTGTTACAATTGTAGACCTTAAGTTTTAAAGGATTGTTTGGATGACCTGAAACTAACAAGGTATGTGGACGTTTCAGAGTATTCATTGAATATGTTTGAATATTTATCATAGCTTTGTATAGCCCAAAAGGCTACGGTTACTACCGTTTATCTTAAGTTCTGAACTCAAGGTCAGTTTTTATGAACCTTAACATCCCGAGATAATCTGATAATGACTGGTGAGCTTACAGAATGTAAGTTCTGTCATTGAATGTGTTTGAATGCATATCGTCATCTTTCATAGATTATAAAGCTAACTAACTATAGATCCTATATTCTGAACTAAAGGGCAGTTTTGATTGCCTAGAACATCCCAAGATATCTCATTATATCGGTTGACCTTTCAAAAGACTCAATTAATTTGGTTAAATACATATTGTTACTTTGTTTAGTGCAAAAAGCTGTAGATTTTAAGCTACAATTCAAGACTTAAAATCTTTAGCTGTAGTTTTTAGGTTTGGAATTTCAGGAAAGTTGGAATAACCTAGAACATCCGAAGAGTATCTGATAATGTTTGTTGTTCTTCCAAAATATTCAATGAATATGTTTCAATACACATGTATACTTGTATATTTCAATAGCTTTGCACAGCCCAAAAAGCTTTTGTTACAACTGTAGGTCCTATGTTGTGATCTCAAGGATAGTTTGGATGACCTAGAACATGTCATATTGCATTATAATGATTTTTGACTTTAAGAATGTT
>JAHHFK020003789.1:0-125448 GCA_024533555.2 Aedes koreicus
ATTTAAATAGTAATTCTTTGTTGATACCGGAACAATCTGGCTACCGGGAAGGAGTCATTCTTGCTAACCGCGTTGAATTTAGTATTAGCAAAATGGAAAGATAACTTAGAGAGTAAAAATACAATTGTTGCTTTGTTTTTTGGATCTGAAACGCGCTTTTTGAAACAATTTCTAGGCCCTTGTTGTTGAAAACAATAAAGTTGCCTCGGAATTTCGAGTACTGATTACAGATGGTTTGAAAGCTGCTTGTCTGACATAACTCAACGAACAAAAAAAATTGAGTTTTTTTACTTTCCCGATTCTGTGATTTTTTTTTTTTTCTGTATATTATGTATATTAATGACATGTGACGTATTTTACGATTCTGGGACATTAATCTGTTTGCAGATGCCACAGTGTTATTCATTGCAGCTACTCCCCTGAATGAAGCCCTTTCCCATGGAACGAAGATTGCGTTTTATAAGTAGATGGTTGAAATTTAAGCAATTGAAATTGAATAAATGATTAGAAATAATCGCTAGCTCTTAAGCAATCTCCCGAACGCAATCAATTTCCTCATCATCAATCGTAACTGAGACATCCTGATTTATTCGATTCTGCAAAATTACCATAAATTTTACTTATATTCAATTTCAATTGCTTAAATTTCAACCATCTACTTATAAAACGCAATCTTCGTTCAAATGGGAAAGGGCTTCATTTAAATACTTAGCTGCAATGAATAACACTGTGTCATCTGCAAACAGATTAATGTCCCAAAATCGTAAAATACGTCACATGTCATTAATATACATAATAACAGAACACAGAATCATTAAAATCAGTTCGTTGAGTTATGTCAGACAAACAGCTTTCAAACCATCTGTATGCAGTACTCGAAATTCCAGAACGCTTTATTGTTTTCAACAACAAGGGCCTAGAAATTATTTCAAAAGCGCGTTTCAGATCCCAAAAAAAAACAGCAAAAATTGTATTTTTACTCTTCAAGTTATCTTTCCATTTTGCTAATACTACTGGTATCAACAAAGAATTACTATTTAAATATTCTAGCCTTTCACAACAAGTTCTATAATTTTCTCTAATGTGTGCTGCATGTTGATAGGACGAAACTCTTTGGCTTTAATCGTTCCAGCAACCTGAATTTGGTGGTTCACCAATGATTCTTTCCACACTTCAGTTTGTAATGCTTCATTAATAAGGTCCAGTAAAATGTGATCAATTACATGAAAGCAATCTTTAATAACTCTAGCATTAACATGGTCTTCTCCAGCCGTTTTTCCTAATGAAAAGCAAATATTTCTTAGTTCATCTATTGTGATGGGACGAAAACCTTCAAATCTGCAATTACTATTAACTGGCTGCTTTATTTCATCAGGTTCATCGACCAATTCAATAGATTGATGGATCAATGAAACACTATTGACGAAATAAACATTGAATTTAAAGCTAAAAAGCTAAAAATCTATCAAGCTAAAAATTTCATAGACTGTTAATGACATGTGGCTACCTAACAAAAAAGAAAACTCAAATCGGAGACTAAGCGCACCACATGGTGGTGATTTCGAGAACTTTTTGATCAAGGTAGTAAATAGTCCTGTTGTAATTTAAACTTCACATTTCCTTGACGCCATCCGGCAAAGCTCATATCGACTCAAAAATAAGAAAATGCTATCGGAGTACACAGTTTGAAAGAAACATGTAACTTTCTGCGTTATCTAATGCACATAAAGGGAATGCTAGATTTTGCAGAAATTAATGGGATATTTCATGTAAATATTTACATGAAAGATTGCAAACAATTTAGTTGTTTACGCTTCCTTTGGCTTGGAATTAAACGAGGTGAAATTTCACACGCCTATTAAAATTCATTATTGTGTACGAGACAAAAAAAATGCTTTAGCTAGGACAATTAAGCGTCATTAATAAAACAAAACTTTATTTTCGCGTTATATTATATTCCCCTTTGTATGGGTGCTCATTGTTAGATTATGGGCAATGAGAGTGCGGACTCGCTTGCAAAGGTGGGCGCTTGGGAAGGCGATATTTCTGATCGACAAATCGCCTTCAATGATTTTTTTTCCTACATTCCGTCAAAAGTCACTTGTCAGCTTGCAGCATAAATGGAGTAAAGGAGATTAGGGACGATGGCAATATTCTATCATTCATAAGGTGTCGAAGGAATCATGGTTTAGGGGGATGATTTTAGCTCGAGACTTCATTCGTGTGATGTCTCGCGTCATGTCCAATCATTATTCTTTAAACGCTCATTTATACCGCGTTTGGGCTGAGTGACAGCAATCTATGAGAATGTGGACAAGGTTACCAGGACGCAGATCACGCAATTTAGTCTTGTGCTGAGCATCGTTATGTCAGATCTGAGCTTTATGGTTCCCTTCGGGCGCGAGATATTTTACCTATACGTGATCTGAATTTTATGAAACATATGTGTTTTTGATTAACGTTAGCCTTAGATTGTAGTTTATTTATCCTGTATACTTAGTTTCTGTAACTTTTTTTTCAGTGTTTGTTTTTTGAATTATTTATTTTTGGAAATGTTAAAATTAAAAATAATCATTTAGAAGTAGACAATTAGAATTGAAAACACATGTGTCTTGTCAATGATACTTTAAACTACCACTCCCCTTTCTTATCATGCTTGTCTAACCAGCCGCTTGCATGCAAAAGTCAGCAGAGTCATCAGCTACCTAGCCAACGGTTGTTCGCCAGTGCACCCTCCAAGGTACTTGCCACCGCCAGCTGCCTTTCCAATACCGGCTCATTGCCGCTTCAAACATCCTCAAAACCGCCAAACAAATGAAGCATTTCTGTTGTGTTATTGTTTAAAAAGGAACTTTAACCTATTGGTCATTCGTCCCTTATCCCAGGCGGATTTGAGCTTAGCAAGCAATTCAATGTCTTCCAGAAACTTTAGCACCATTTGTTCAAACGGGAACGATAGAACCTCCTCAAATATTACACCAGAACCTCAGGTCAAGCGTAAAGAATTGTACAATTGGCAATTGATCAGAATATGGCGTACAGATAATGGAACACCACAGTTGGTGCAGTACATCATATGTACATTATTGTGACCTGGTATCCAGCAGAAGCTGGCATCTTGAGGTAGCTTGCAGAGTCTGTGAGGATGACGGTAAGATTAGTAGATTGGGGCAAAACAGAGTCAGATGCTTTCATAATGGCGTATGCCTCAGCATGGAAATAAATATGGTAGAGGTAGAAGGGAGAGCAGAAATGATGTTGAGGAAGTATGATGATATCGTTGCGTAAATCCTTTCGAATCATTTTGCCAGCCGTACTCGGAACATGTCGTCCAAGAAGACTCTGTTGCAAATGATTCGGAAGGAGCCACGTTTGAGTTTTTTGAGTCCTTTCGTCTGTTTCTTCAATTGTCTGTTTGTTGTTTTGTTAGTCAGTGTTACGTTTATAAGTTTAATAAAGCGTTTCGTAATTTATTTATTCTTTTGTAGTTTGTCCATTGGTGTGTCATTTAATATGCTCTGAGAGTCTTCTGGAGCAGTTTTCTCGAACCAAAATAAAAAGTTATTGTATTGTACTTTGTGCGTTAGAAAGATATAACTGAGCTTCTTTTGAAGCATTTCACCAGCCGTGCAAGGATCATGTCGTCCATAGAGGCGCTGTTGACACTGCCTTAAAAGGTGTTACATTTTCAAGTTTGCTTTCCCTTTCTCTCAGTCATGTTCATATCAACTGTTTTGTATGGTGTCGTGTCGTCCTTTTGTCTGTTTGTTATTTAGTTCGTCAGTGTCACATTTATAAGTTTAATTAGGTGTTTTACTTATCTTCGTTATTTCTTCACGATATCTGCAGTCTTTTGTAGTTTATGAATTCCTTCATCTTCTGTTTGTCTGGAGCCGCTTCGTGCCATTCTGTGATATGAATACCACTCCTCTCAATGTCTTGCCATATGCAGTTGCCATGAATATGTGGGTCGTACTTTATATTCTAGGGCTGTTTTTAGTATACTTCCGTGATTGCTTCTATATGATAATGTATCGAAAATAGTTCAGTCTGGCAGTTCTAATTTTCTTGTTAATGGTTCTGTTGTTAAGCCAATTGGATGAAATGTGTGAATTTTCTCTTCCTTCCACGACGTTATTATTTGCGCCATCGTGAATTGAGTAGTTTGTATGGCTTTTATCTTCTGTTTGCTCTGTTGAGTTAATACATCGCCCATTACCGGTGCGCACTCTAAAATCTGCGTTTTTTTTTCAAAACTGGGTTCCAAGAATTATATAAGCAAAATAGCCTCACGCTAAAAGACCTCGATAAAAGTATAGCATCTAGGGTAACCATTCCCATTTCTGATTTCGTACTTTTTATTCTTAGTTAATTTTAATTATTTTTATTTGTTGTTGAAAGCAAGCCACAACTATTATCTTTTTCAACTGATTCTATATGATTAAACACAGCATTTCTACTATTTTCATCGATAAAAAGTACTAGAGGATTTTCAGAAGCACTTTTGGGCTGCATTTCTTGGGACCGATGTGATGGTGCTTCCTGAGCCAAAAACTATATAAATTTTCTTCATGACTGCCCAGCCCCTGATTCAATCTCATAACCCTACATCTTCAAAAAGTTGAGCAATGATCTTATAAATGCGTAGTATTTTTGGCAGTTGAAACATTGAAACTGACAGATGTCGCATCAAAAGATAGGGGAAAAAAAATTTCGGAACTAGTTCTTGATTCTGTTCCGAATATGGATAGCCACGTCAATCTACCCTGACTTTGTTAACTTTGTTAACGCCAAATTTATTTGTGATCTAAAAATTATCAATTTGTCAAAACATTTAGAACAATACTATAGTTCAAGAGCTACATAATGAAATCTTAAAATATGTTGATACTTTTTATAACATCATAATCTGATCAAAGCATTTAACCAACAATCAATCCATTAAATTCTAGCAATTTAAAATAGGTTTACTGCAGTAGAACGTCATTGGTCTCAAGTATACAATAGAGTACCCCGCGGTACTAGAATCTTTGTTTTATGTTTTGATTTGCTGTGTTATGTTGACAGACTGTTAAAAAGAGAGGGGCAATGTGCGAGTTGTACTTAAAACCCTAGAAACGGTATCGGAACCATAGGTAAGGTTTAACGATATTATTACTTTCGAATGAAATCGTTTTATCATCAACATACACGACTTCATGCGGCTCTGATGGTTAGTGGTTCCAGAAGTAAAATAAATCCGGCAAGAATCTGCCCTACTTTCAAATTAACGGACTAGATGGATGTAGCAGCTTTGTGAAACAAAAGGGTGAATTTGCAATTAAGTTGGAGTGAAATCCACATTTTCCGAACAAATTCCAAAATTATTTCTCACTGAAGCATTCCCTGTCCATTCTGAACAAAATAACCATTTAAACACGATGAGTTCCATTGTGCAGGAATCACTCGCATCGAAACAAGTGTAAAAAATCTCATCGGACCTCCAAGTACGATCGACGTTCGACAGAAAACCCGTGTTTGAGGCATGTTATGGATCTATCTCTTTCTTTCACTTATGCTTATTCAAACAGAGGTTCTATACCGTACCACGAAGACTGCACGTACCGGTTCAGATCAAACACGGAAGATAAGTGCATATTTCATTCAATTTCGTCCTGAATGGTACGTGTGTGTGTGAGTGTTTCTTTCCCTTGTGGAAATTCAATAGACTATCGTGCTTGCCGAAGGGTGATTGATCGATAACATGGCGAATTCACCGACGTTTATTTATCTATCTCTATGATTGATATCACCAGGAATGGTTCAAAAAAGAATGGCTTTTCTTCTAATACTAAAGAAAGAATCGAGATTTATGGTGTTCTGAATCTTCAAAATTCATTTCAATGTTGTTCAATTTATTGTTAAAATAATGAGCTTCTTATGCAGGCATATAATTTGCCTTGATTTCACTTTCAAGAGCAAACACTATTTAAATTGTGTAACCGAATCAAACACCATGCATCCATTGCGCTAATGCAGAGTTGCTCATATAAAACATCAGCTCATCGTAATCAAGCTAAAGCTGCTTTTACTTTCAAGTTATCACGCAAAATTTACCGTCGATGATGACAATTTTCTGCTCCGCAGCCTAAATCAGCATCGCATTTTTCTACATCGCATACTGTCACGCCGCTTTCTCTTGCTTCCTTCGTGGAAAATTAAGTTGTGAAGAAGAGGAAAAGTTTAGTCTCGCCACCCCCACGCTGCGTCATTTACGTAACTGACATCATCAGGTGCTCGTTGAATTAAATTAAAAACTTCATAACTACTTCGATTATCTTGATTGATCAGTCATCATCGTCATGATCATCACCTCATCCAATTGACCTCATTTACGAAAGGGAAGTGACAAACATCACTGCCTGGAATGGAATCGAGAAGGTAATAAACGAAAGCGAAACCACGATCGATTAAAAATTCCTATCACGGAAGAATGTCAAATCGGAGGAGACGCCGAGATTAACTCCCAATAATGTACATATGATGCACAGTTGAGGAGCCCAGGTATCTACCTCCCAATACGGGGAACACATTGAAGGATGCTCACGCGTTCGTGTGCTAGATGATTAATCGATTTTAAATTCCTTCGAATACGTTTGCCACCAAACAGACAAACAGTGCAGCAGTGTTACGAACGACGATGATTCACTGAATTCAAAGTGTTTAATTTGACATGGATTTGTGAAAATGATTTATTATCCAACAAATTAGATTGTATGTAAAGTTCGTTCAAACCACGTGTTTTTAAGAAGTAGGCGCCATGGTTATCGGGCCATTATTATTTATTTTTTGTCTCAAGAAGTACCTACCAACAGAATTAGCCTTCTAAATACAACTCCCATCGAATAACGTCTCAAATATTCGGTCAAGATGCAAAGCAAAAGAATGAAGTACTCTCTGTTGTACTTGGGACTTATGCGGTTCTTAAGTAGTGAGCCAATTTCCTATTTATTAAGGGTAGATGCGTATTGTTTTTAGATTTTAAAATCAATAAATGTGGGGTGAATATTTTGCACTTACTAATAAGGAAGCAGCGATCATCAAGTTGGGGAGGTGGCTACATAAAGCCTCTACGGGCCAAACGACCTATCACGATCGTGTTAGGAATTATTTTGCTCAACTTTGAATTGTATTCAGATAATCTTCATGGTTTTGAGTCTATTCTATTCAAAACAGTTAGCAATTGAGCTACTAAACAAATTTAAAAACTATTAGTTTTTTAAGAACATTTCGATGTAATATTTGATAGTTGAATCTTTTTTGGTTTTTACGGGTTTAAATGACAAAACTCCAAATAACATACATACGAACCAATTTGCTTTTATGTGAGCTTCACGATCTGCAGGAAGACAGAATGGTTTTCGATCAAAAATAACAGTTTTGCCCATTTAAAGTTCTGAAATGACCTCGAGGCAAAATGCCCTTTACACAGGAACATAGAAATAGCATCGAAGTAATTAATCCTGCCGTACCGGAAAAACCGATACAATCATGATTATCCTATTTGTAAATCGTCAGCTGCGCAGCAAGGTGTTGAGGTGCGTTAAAGCCAACCCTGATCTTTCGATCCGAGATTTGGCCAGAAGGTACAACGCCAACTTTCAAACGGTGCTTGCCAAGGAAGGATACAAGTCGTACAAAGCCAGTAAACATCCGAACCGGAACATGGAGCAGAATTCCGTGGCCAAAAAGCGTACAAGGCTCTTGTACGTCCGTGTTTTGACGAAACAAATGGGCTGCACGATGAGGAAAAATACGTCAAACTCGATTTGAAGCAGCATTCCGGTCAAAAGTTTTACATCGCGACTGAGCGTAGGGATGTTCCGGGAAGATTGAAGTTCTTGTTTACCGACAAATTCGCAAATAAGGTCATGATTCATAGAGGTCATGGAACCATTCGTCACATCCTCGACGATGACATCCCAAGTTCACATCGAAGAATGCCTGAAAAAGCGTGTATTGCCGTTCATCCGCAAGCATAGGAACAAAGTCATATTTTGGCCCGATTTGACCAGTTGCCACTACTGCAAGCTGCAAACAAGATCGGTTTTGTCTCCAAGTTAATGAATCCTCCCAATTGCCCGGAAAAATTCTGGGCAATTTCAAAGCAGCGACTTCGACGAAGCGGCGGGGCAGTCAAGGACATCCAGTAAATGCGGGAAAATGGAATAAATGTGCTGATTCCATGTCCGTTTCCACTGTGCAGGCGCTGAATGGCTCCACCAAGAGGAAGGTTCGAGATTTCGTTCGAACTGGAGAAATGCAATCATCTAATGCTGTAACTTTGAAGTTTTAATAAAAGTACTGTAAAGCAACCATTAATGCATTTTTTAAACTTATTGAATCACGAATTACAGGTCTTTTTGTGCGTACCAATTTACTTTTAGTCTTTAATATCGGTCTTTAAATTACATAGATATTAAATCGCCATTTCACATAACGTTGAATTAATGAAGATATAACACAGAAGTAGTTGCAACCAGGTAATCTCGGATCGAAAGACCCGGGTTGGCTTTAACCTCAACTCCTTACTGCGCAGCTAACAATCCCTGGTTCCAGTTTTTTCGAAGGTCCTCTGATTCCTTTCCACACTCAGGGTTTTCTTGTAGGTTTTGAGCACTCGACAAACTGTTGTTTTCGGCATCTTCAGCACTTTAGCCAGCTTGGAACCGGCCAACTCCTGATGTTTTTCTGAACGCGATCGGCTACTTTGATCAAACTTGCACCACACTGAAACTGGCAAGTACCCATTGATATGTAAAAAATACCCATTTCGAAGTAAAGTAGGTTAGCTCATAAAACGTCAAATCAGGGGATACTTTTTACCCATTTCCAAACCGATTTTTTTTTTAATAGGCGGGTAAAAAGTACCCATTTTTAAGATAATTTTACATTGGGATTGAATCTTTTTCAGAAATATCAAAATAAATTTAAAAAAAAGTAAAATACTATTACTTGGCTTTATTCTATTTTCATTGAAATTTATTTTGACAATGTTTCTGTTGATAATAAATTCAAATAAAATCTATCATCCTTATCACTTCCATAGATTATCTGAATGATGAAACCGAGGAAATAATTGTTGCCATTGAAAATAAGATGGGGTGCTACACCAGCATCAACATTCAAGGCAACATATTTCATTATCCTGCAAAATTCACTGTCCTGCAAAATGGGAGTTCAAATTAATACAGAGCCAGATCTAATGCAATAAGTATATTACCATTATACAACGAATGACAGGGACCGCCAGCTCGTGTTCAATATTTATACTCTCTTCCTTGGATGAATTTCGAACACCTCTTCTGTGTTTGTAAAATTAGTTCTGATAGAATGCATACAAATATATTTAAATAATCAAACTCACCGTCACGAAATGACGAAAAATTACTTTTTGCTACTAGAAGACCTCTAGCAAATAGTTGCTTTAAGTTGGAATCCTTTTTGTATGATGGCCGAATGGAAAAAATGCCACAAAGATATTTTTCACTGATTGATGGGTAAAAATATACCCATTTTATGCTTTATGGACAGATTCTGAAAATGGGTATAAAAGTACCCATATTTGATATTGACTTTTACACATATTTTTGACAGCTTCAAACATTTCTAAAAAATGGGTACTTTTTCATTCATTAATGGGTACTTGCCTGTTTCAGTGCAGATGTTCTCTATAGAAGTGTAAACAAACCACTGTCAAAGATTTTCGATTCCAAACACTAGAGGCGTGTTAACGCCACGCGAGCACGCTATATTGAATCTACCCAGTGACTGAGTAGATTGCACTCATTTTTGCAAGCAATATGAAGTTGTCAAAAAATTAGTAAACTGATTTTCCTTCGATGAGTGAAATCTACCTAGATTCTGGATAAATGATTATAATACAATTTTTTAAGAGTTGAAAATGGCGGACAACTATCAACAAGCGATTTTTGCGCTTACATTATACATTTAAAATTAAGTTAAGGAAAATGGAGCGTAAGGAATATTTAAAATTAGAGTAGTGAAAATATAGCCGTTAAGCCACATCACCGCTCACTTCAATCTCCCATGCGACGAGTGCGATTCAAAATTTCCCTCCCGAAAAACTCGTGCTACATAAAATAAAACCTCACCGAATTCGACCGTTCCTGTGGGATATTTACTCGAAAGATTTTCGGAACACGGCTGACATGCAGGCTAATTTGCGAATACACACCAACGAAAACTATGTGAGTGTCAAAAAGTATCAGCAACTTCTTGGTAAGTGGCTTTTTATCTGTTTCTTAGTTTCCATTCAGTGAATTAATTTTAAATTATTCCAGCATACAGCGCCGCATCCCGGGAATTTGAAATCCAGGAATTTGGATTCATACGTGCATACATGTGTTCAACAATACAGATCATTTGCTGGATCTAATTTGAAGGAGTTTCCCGGAAGTGAATGAACGATGTTTGTTATAAAATTTAAATAAGCTATTCAAGCTGAAAAAAATGAAATGTTTAGTTATGTTTAGTTTACTCAGTTGATTAAATAAATGCAAAACTGTTGTTATTATATTGTCATCACATTCATATTCTCAAAAAATAAATCAGTAAGACATTAACACAAACTACCATATTCCTTTCAATCAAAATGGGTAAAATTTACCCATTCAACAGTTGTCAACATCTGAGTAAACTTTACTCAGACTCCCCCACAAACAAGTTTACTCAAATTTGAGTAAAGTAATGTTTACCCATTACTGGGTAAGTGCCCTTTTGACCAAACTGAGCGATTTTTGACTCAAACATGAGTAACTTTAGAATAACGTGAGGAGCGTACCATATTACTTTTATTCAGCCTTTATACATTTGATGGATTGACCTGGTTGCAAATATTCATCGACTTTTTTTTTGCTATATATTCTTTGGTAGCTCCTAAACAATCTTTGATATTCAAATTGGTGTTATTAGTAACGAAAACCAAAAATAACTTTAAGTGAAGATCCTGAAAAGGAAGTTTGAATACGTCTCTAAATTATACTTCCCGCAATAAAAATAAACCGACAGCGCCTAGACATTTTTTGTAAATTCATTTTGTCATATTTCAGTTAGATTTTCTAAAAGACATACGGAATATAGATTGGACTAATGAGCGTACACAAAAAGAGAACATTTTTGGTCTATAAGTGGATGAAATCGATCAGTTTCTTAAGTGTGGTATTATGTCCCCCGTTTCCCTATCTGTCAATTTTTATTTTAAAATAGTCATAATTTGATGATCAGTGAAAGTGAAACTGGCAAGTTTTATGTGTCACACAGTTTGAAAGAAGCATTTAATTTTCTGCTTTATTTTATGCACAAAAAAGGAATGCTAGATTTGGCATAAATTAATAGGATCTTTCATGTAAATTAAAGCCAATCACTGTCGCTGAATTTATTTATTTGTTGTAAGCTATTTGTTAGAGGGTGATTCATTTAAATTGCCACTTCCTAAGCCAAAAAAAAATCTTCTTTACCATCCAGCCCCTGATTCTAGAGCAATGGGCCAATATTAAATCGGTTTTCTACTGATTATTGGTGGAAGTGTATAAATTCCAAGTTTTTCTGAAATGGTTTCAAATATCGATTTTCAGCCATTAAACTCCATTTTCGATCCAAAAATATCGGGATTGCAGGGTATTTGATGTTATTTATCTCTTTTTACGCAACAGAAGCCGCCATCTTGGATTCTAAAATTGCGTCAGTCATAGATTTTCCGCCTATATACGCCGATCCAAAAAAAAATCATTGTTGCCGGGTTTTTGAAAGTAGTTCCCAGTTTTTCTATAAACGGAAGCAGTCATCTTGGTGCCACTTTGAAAAGTGTAAACTCGTTTTACAAAATTGAGCAGAACTTCAAAATTTAATAATTTTCTAAATTCTAACTCAAATTAAGCACGGTTTGTTTCATATGTTTCATAAAAAAGTGCCACGTGTTTTCAGCTACCAATATCTTAGCTTAACTTTTAAGTAGCTTTTTTGAATGAAAATTGAATATACAACTTTCCCCATACTGAAAAAGTCGAAATTCCATACGAAACTGTAAGTCAATAGCCGTCAAGCTAAACGATTTTTTAAAAAGCTGAAACTTTTCAGGGATGAATTTTGCAACATTTCCATCCATGATTTACTATGTACGAACGTAAATTCTATTATTTTTTCAATTGACTCAGCCTACTGCAGCAAATCAACTGATAACACTGTCATATTTTTCTGTACAAAACAGGGTGGCAGGGTAATCGCATAAAAATCGCTAAAATCCGTCTATTTTTTTAAGACTTGTGTTGACTGGGCATTCTTCGAATGGAATGAACAGACTATGGACGAATAATAAGAAAGCTTACGCCTCTTTCAAGATAACCAAGTTCATATTAAAGCAGTTGTTTCTGTCGGCTCATGGTCGAGCATTAAAATCGCATATCAAACTCTTATTGAAGAACTAAATTCAGTTAACACTGTCAGCATTTTTTTTTTTTTTTTTTTGGTGGGTGACAACTTTTCCATCGCAGGAAACACATGGGCTCATTAATAAGCATGCGATGGTACATACTTTGATTTCATGAGAAACATTTTTATTTTTGAAGTGAATCAGCTATCAATTCAACGGTAACTCTAACTAAGGCGGCTTTTAGTTCACACCCGGAGGAAAGCACCACCATGCATAAAGGGTGTATTCGATAAAAATGGCACACAGAAAATCTTCTGAAACTTTTGAATCGTATGAGTAAAAAACCAAAAAATTAGAGGAGATATCCCATAGTATAATATAACACCCGCGGGATATAAAAAAAGGGGCCGCCCGGCGGGGGGGGCAAAAAAAAACGGCGGGAAAAAAGGGGGGCCCCCACCCACAACCACCGCGGCCACCACGGGGGCTACAAGACGGGGAGAGCAACAAAAACAACGGCGCGGGAGTAAGAACAACCCCGAGCGGGGGGCGGGGAAGGAGGGGAGGGGCAAAAGAGCGCCCAAGGAAAAACCAGGAAAGTCGTACAACAATTCAAGAACCGTCCAAACATGTCAATTCGAGATGTCGCTAAAAAGTCTAAGGTGTCAGTCGGTTTTGTGCAGAAAACCATGAAGCGTGCTGGGTTACATGTTTACAAAGTGCAAAAAGCCCCAAACCGGAATGAAAAACAAAACATCACTGCGAAAACCCGCGCCCGGAAACTTTACACGAAGCTGCTCACCAAATCCGGTTGCATCGTGATGGATGACGAAACATACGTCAAGGCCGACTTCCGTCAACTTCCTGGGCAAGAATATTTCGTTGCCAAGTCGAAGTTCGATGTTCCGGAGGATGTTCGAAAGAAGAAACTATCGAAATTTGCAAAGAAGTTTCTAATCTGGCAGGCGATTTGCGGATGTGGTGAAATAAGTGCTCCCTTCATCACTTCCGGAACAATAAACGGTGCGATTTACACGGAAGAGTGCCTTAAGAAGCGTCTCTTGCCATTCATTAAGAAGCACAAAGGATCAACTCTGTTTTGGCCTGATCTAGCATCCTGCCACTACGCTCGAAACGTATTGGAGTGGTACCGAGCCAACGGAGTCAATTTTGTGCCAAAGGATATGAACCCACCAAATTCACCGGAACTTCGTCCAATTGAAAAATTCTGGGCAATTATGAAAACGGAACTTCGCAAACATCCCAAATCTATAAAAACAGAGCTAGATTGAAGAAAATTTGGGTAAAAACAACAAAAACACTGGGAAAATCGGTTGTACAAAATTTGATGGGTGGAGTGAAAAGGAAGGTGCGGGCATTCGGGATGGGAGACGAAATTGAATAAAACAAATGTTGTAAATCAAAACTCATTAGTAGTTCTTCATTCCCTGAAAATTTCAAGAAAATCCGATAATCAGTTTAATTTTGATGAGTATATATGTGTGTGCCATTTTTATCGAATACACCCTTTATTGCACTCATCAACACATGAACCGGGACCAACGGCTTTACTTCGCCTTAGAAAAATGTCACCGACCTGGGCCTTGTAAGCCCTTGGAAAATAAACTTGATTTCAATCAACTTTCAGGGCACAGTATTGTATCCAATATAATGTGGTTAATGGTGTTGGTCTCATGTTCACTTTTGGAATATAAAACTCCTTCCTGGAGCTACTCTGAAGCCTGGATATTTCAATCACTATATCAAATTCTTCCAATTATCATTCCTATCCTTCTTCGCATGAGTCAATGATTCGATAAGTGATACAAGATTTGAGTCTGACTCAATGAAAGGGTAGATCATTGTATCTTCTCTATTTAATTGTTTCCCATTACTCAAACCGACTAATATTCGATATTGATAAAAACATCTAAAGCTTGGTAAACCAACACCACACCCTATCTAAACAAGTCTCTAATCCCGTTGCTAAATGAGGCCAGAGTTCAAGAATGATCTTCCACCACATGCAGCACTCCCCAGGCACGCCACATGAAATCTACATTTGCTATAATTCATCTCTCTTCCAACCCACATTATTAAATTATACTTTTAATATAGCAAAAATTGATTTATCTTGATATCCAGCCTGACGTTCCACCTTCAACGCTGCAATCGTTCAAGAGTTCAAATTCGTTCGATGTCTGATGCCTGGCGCTTCGCTCGTCGCTGTCGAAACTGTTGAGCCCTTATCACGATCAATCACTCATTGCGTATAAAACGTCTTTCGCCTCCCTGAACGCCAGCTCTGCTAATCCGCAAATTTCTCGAACCAGAAAGCTATCTGACTGCTTAATTGCCCTCGCAGGCTTTTTCTCCGTTCAACTCGATGCGTATAGGCCAGTCCCAGACGTGCTTTTTCCTGCTCCACGAGCTTGAACCTGATCGCGCTCATTGATTCTGATTATTTGTTTTTCTACCTCATAAACAGAAAACGATGCAAAAGGAAAAATATCGAATACTTGCTCAAGATCACCTTTCTCCTTCAATCTCACCACAAACTGTTCAATCTAGAAGAGAACGTGTACACATAGAGCCTCGATACCAGTTGGTTTGCGCAAAGAGCCTTCGAAGCTGGAAGGAAGGAATCTCCAATAAAGTCGTTACCTATGGATGAGCAAACAAAGTAATTATTTTATATCCGATCCCCGCGAGCTGATAATCTCTTACCCTCAGGGTAAAACTGAGAACCGAACGAGAGTCGTCAAAAAACAAACTTCCAACCCATCATTCCTGCTAGATCAAGATGCATTACCGAGCGAATACGTCCAAACCACCCACATGTAGAGCTGGATGCCTTGAAAAAAAAATGCCGATTCGTCGAGATTTTCCGTTTCTGGCACTTTCAACTCACAGTAGATAAGATTAGAGTACTGTGGGACATATGTGAGGTCTTATTTCAGTTGAGTTCTATGTTTAAAGGCTACACATTTCTTTTTTCATTGAAAATTCACTCCATTAGAACTTTGAATCCGACTTTAATATTATATATTTATATATTTATTAAAAAAAACATATGGTTAAAGAAAAGCATCATAATTTGAATTCTCAGAAAGGATTTCGAATCTCTGCCTATTGTCGTATAATTAAAGTTTTCCTTGGGTGAATTGAATAGAATTTACGTTGTAATATGCTTTTTTTTTTTTTTTTTTATGGTGGGGTGTTATCTATTTTTTTTTTTTTTTTTGTTTTTTTTGTGTTTATATTTTTAAAAATAAATATTGTTTAAATAATAAAAAAAAAAAAAAAAAAAAATAAAGCTTGCTTCAGATAGAATTGGAACAAAAACAATTGCCTGTATTTCAGTTATTTATTATTGAATTCAAGATCTTTTTTTATACAAATGTAGCGTTTTTTCATACTTTTAAGAAAAAATACGGATAAAATTATTCGTCACGGTTTCGAAGGAATTCTCGAATTTTTCCTGTAACACGGCTCATTAGGCGGCGCACACCTTCTTCGTCCATCGTTTTAGCTATCTTATTCCACCAGGTCTTCATCTGATTGATGTCTTTGACAACCTTTCCCTTTGCCTTGAGTCTCCTCTTCATGATTGCCCAGTATTTCTCAATAGGGCGGAACTGGGGGCAGTTGGGTGGGTTAAGGTTTTCGGAACAACCTGGACCCCTTTCTCTGCATACCATTCTTGAACGACTTTGCTGTAATGACAGCTTGCCAAATCTGGCCGAAACATTACGGAATGGTCGTGGGATCGAATGAACGGCAAAATTCGTTTTTGGAGACACTCTTTTTGGATAGTTCCGACGTCATTGTCTTATTTGTAACGAAAACTTTCGTTTTTTGCCACAGCTGCAAATGCCCTGCCAAATCATGAATTTTCGTTCAAATTTGTCGGCAAAAACAAATTTAAATTTGGCTGGAACATCCCCCCGAGCCGTTGCCAAGTAAAATTTTTGACCTGGGATTTGCCCGAAGTCAGCCTTGACATAGGTTTCATCGTCCATCAGAAGACACCCGTCGAACTTGGTCAGCACCTGGTCGTATAGCTTCCGAGCACGGATTTTGGCCACACTATTCTGTTTTATGGTCCGATTTGGCTGTTTGCTAGCTCGATACGACTTGATTCCTTCCCGGAGTCGAGTTTTCCTCACGGTACTATGGGCAGCACCGAATTTTCTGGCCAAATCACGGTCCGACAGATTGGGATTCCTCTTAATCGTCTTCAAAATCTTACCACGCAGTTTCCGGTCGACAGTTCCACTCCGACGATTGGCTTGAGGCTTCCGATCGTCGTCAATGTTTCCTTTACCGTTTGATAACGCGCCATACGGTATTTCTGGGCAATTTCAGCTGTTTAGCTAGCCTAGATGCAGACCACAATGGATTTTCCAAATAACTGTGCACAATTTTTTCCCTTCTTTCGGCTTCCATGTTGATTGTTTACAAAGTACAGTCGATTTGCGGAATGTCAAAAATACATACGTGAAGCTGACAAAATTTCCGACACGTGGGCGCCAAGAACTTCCAAATCCGTTCACCAGGAGCGCCACAATATGAGCAAAAGTTTGTTCCAATTCTAAATGAAGCAAGCCTTACTAGAATTCTGTCTAATCTTATTCAGGGAGTTGGGGGGGGGGGGGGCGTAGGGGAATGGGTGGCTCTTGGAGGATTGTCGGGTGTGGGGGTGGTATTATTAAGAGCACTATTCTTAAGCGAGCAATGAAATTTAAACCAAGCAATTTAGCGCTGCATTTGGAGGAAAAGCCAATACAACACCCAAGAGTCCATACCATTCACCAGAGCTCTGGTACAACACGTGAGCTGGGAACAGCTTTAATAGTCGACGATCGCCGATCGACGAAAGAATGTGCAGGTTGAGGATCCAGGGTCAGTTCTTCAACTTCAGCATTATCATTGTGCATAGCCCACACTCCGGAAGCACTGTTGATGATGATGATGCTTTTCACGCGCAGCTAAAGTATGGAACGGCCAATACTTGGTCGACTCAAATATAAAGTAGTTCTTTAAATCGTGCAAAAAACTTGAACACCCCTCATTTTGTAGGTGTATGCGTACGAAATGTTGACTCTATTTTGTTTTTGCCATTTTCTATTCAGTTGTCAAAATGGCGTCGAAGCAAGAAGACCAGCGTATCAAAATTTTGCACGCAAAATCAAAATTATTCCAACGCCGACTTGGCAAAATCACTCAATATTGCCAAATCAACCGAGACGAATGTTATAAATGTGTTCGGAAAACGTCTGACGACTGCCAAGAAGCCGAAATCAGGAGGAAACCAAAATCAGGAAGCCGCAGTGACCGAAAAAATAGTGGCCAGCATTTTCAAACGCAATCCCAACCTTTCCATCAGAGACATCGGAAACAAATTGGGAAAGTCCCAGACAACAGTGCAAAGAGCAAAGAAACGAGCCGGACTGTCAAAATATAAGGTTACAGTGACACCAAATCGAGATGATAAGTAGCCAAAAGAAGAGCAAGTAAGTTGTACACAAGTTTGTTGACCAAGTTTGATTGCGTCGTAATGGACGATAAAACATGCGTCAAGGCTCATTTCAAGCAGCTCCCAGGTCAAGAGTTTTATACGGCTACCGGAAAAAGATAGGTTCAAGATAAGTTTAAGCAGAAAAAAATGTTAAAGTTCCAGAAAAAATACTTGGTTTGGTCTGTGGGCTAAATAGCGAAAGATTTGTGACAACTGGCACTGTCAACAAAGATATTTATGTAAAGGAATGCTTGCAAAACGCTTATTGCCTTTCTTGAAGAAACATAGTTGTTCCATGCTGTTTTGACCATACCTCGATCCTTGTCACTACGGAAAAATGGCTCAGGAATGGTATACCGCCAATAGTGTGCAAATCGTAACCAAGGAGAAAAACCCTCCAAACTCGCCGGAACTGCGACTAATTGAAAAATATTGGGCAATCGTTAAGATAAACCTCAAGAGAAGTCAAAAACTGTTGGAAATGAAAACCAGTTCAAGACAAATTGGCGTTCAGCATCAAATAAGGTGGATAAAACAGCGGTATAAAACATGATGGAAGGAGTGAAACGTGAATCTCGACTGTTCGGATTTGGAAAATCGGAAGCCTAATCAAATAATTTTCCTGTGTTTTGAAGACGATGAACTTCGATAAGAAATAAAGATTGATCATTTATATAATAAACTAATCATTGTGCACTTAATCATGCTTGACCAATTTTTGACCGTTCCACCCTTTAAAAAACGACCGCTGCCCAAGCCATGACGTCAAGATCATCATAGGTGACTTGAATCAAAGATGGTAAATGAACAAAATGTCCCAGATATTATTTTCTAGAATAATCAAGCGGGTAACTCTCTTTTTATGATTGCAACGACCGGATCATAGTGTGCGTTGAGATGTTGAGGGTTTGTTTTGATTGTTTGATTCAAAGTTGAAGTGTTTTCAAGTGTCCTATCAGTAAATAATTGCAAATAATCATTTAACCACCAAAAACCGGAATCTCTTAAGAGCAGCTGCTATGGAAATTAATTTCAGGTAACAACGAAACGATTCGACGCTCGAGAGGAAATGGCACTCTTGTGCTAATAACTTTGCTTTTCGCTGTACGTGTTCGGGCATGCATATGTGTGTGTTTGTTTTGTCTATCAATGTGGTTCAACGTTATCTCGTTGACGATGAGAGTGGCGCTGCTATCTGTCTCTAAAATTTAGAAAGAGTGAAGGGGGTCTGCTTGAATGCTCAGGTCGACCAGGAAGAGGAGCTTAGCCCGACTATTGAAAAGTTCAACGCACATCAGCGGACAAACGACAACGGCCTAATACTTATTGAATTCGCCGCCTCCAAGAGTATGCCCATTTGGAGCATCCAGGAGTATGCCCTTTTGCACAGCATCCAGTATAAGTACACCTGGAGATCATCGCAGCTGACAGAATCGCAAATCAACTACGTTTTCATAGATGAACGTCACTTCTCTGACGTAACCGACGTCAGAACCTATCGTCTCGGACTACTACCTTTTGATGATAAAACTTTGATCAAAACTATCCATCGTTAACAACGTACGGTACCGTCGCCCGCCACGATACAATTTCAACCGACTGAAGCAACCGTGTGTCGCCAGAGTCCACGCGCAAAGCATCGAAGTTGCGTTGCCGGATGAGGGTGTGCTCGACAAAGCCCCTCTTGAAGACTGCTGGAATAATATCTAAGCAGCCATCAACGACGCAGCTGAAAAGGTCATCGGGTATGTGGAACAAAGCCCATAGAACGATTTGTTGGGCAAGGTGTGTAGGGAAGTTTATGGGGAGAAGGACGCAGCACGGGTAGTAATGCTGCAGCACGAGACCCGGCAGAGCGTGGATCGTTCTAGACGGAAGCGGCAACAACAGACATGCTGAAAAGTTTGAGGAAATTGAACACGGCACTGCACTCAAGAAACGCGGAAGTTCTATCCGAAGCTCAGCACATTGTGCCATGAGCCGAAATGTGTAAGGATAAGGATGGGGCATTCTTACGGATGGATATGAGTTGATTGATAGGTGGAAGCAGCACTGCGATGAACACCTGAATGGTGCAAGAGGACACAACTGCAGCAGACAGCGAAAGAAATGACAACGTCAGCACGACGGACTACAAGTTGGAGTGTGAGAACTATCGAGTGATCACAATCCTAAATGCCACCTACAATGTGCTATCCCATATCATCTTCCGTCGTCTGTCACCATCAGTAAATGCCGGAAGTTATGCCGTGAATACCAGATCCCGCCGCATCACCTGTTCGTCGATTTTAAGGCAGCGTACGACATTATCGACCACACAGTGCTATGGAGAATTATAGACTGTGTGCAAAACTACGAGAAGATTTCGGGAGAACATTCTAGCTCGTTTGAATCACGTCGGGGACTACGACAAGGTTATGCACTTTCATGCCTGTTGTTCAACTGAAGTTTGTCGGCAGAACGGAACGGTGCACTCTAAAGCGGACACAGTATCCTGAAAATCACTAAAGCTGGAAGGGTACAATGGGCGGAACGTGGTGAAAGTATACCGGACTACAATCCCGAAAAAATGGCATTGACTAAGTGGAGCAAGATCTTGAAAGTGTAGGACACTCTAAAAACTGTTAATAAGCATCCCTCAACCAAGACTCTACGCTGCTTCAGGCGATCTGGCATAGCATCGGTCATCGAAATCTTGAAGAACTATAACTTATGAACGGAGCTGTAAAACAAAAGATTTCGACAAGAGCCTCATTGATAAAATACTCCACCCGAACAACGGACCCTCGGCAGGATGACCTGACAGAAACGTTAATTATGTCATAATCCATCCTTGGGTCACCCATCAGGTACATGTATCGTCGATAGAATGACTCTGATATTCTTATTTTCTTCTTTTGTTTTTGAGAGGGACTTTAACCCTTCGGGTCATTCGTCCCTGAATAACTCTGAACACCCTGCTGTGTTTCTTTTTATAGCCTCGCCCAGAAAGTGATTGGTAGAACACGAACAGCGAGTAGAAACAGACCGCAAAAGCCATAGCGAAGAGACAGAGAGGGTGTCTCTCGGCGCGGAAAGCGCGCGAGACAAGGCGAGAACAACAAACAACAGACGCGAGCAGGCACACTATAGAGTCCCCCCAAAAAAATTAATAAAAAAAGTATTAATGTTTATTTTTGTATTACTATTTATTTATTATTTATCTATCTTGTTACATCTGCTAACTTAAAGTTAGTGACATAGCCATACCTAGGAAGCAGTAGCAAAGTGATTAACGGCGTCCAGCGTAATCGTGGAATGAGGAACTCAGCATCTTATATGCTAGCTGTCTCAGATCCAAAGTTCAATCAGGGTCGAACGTTCTAACAAAATAACACAGCGAATCAAAACAAAAACAAAGATTTTAGTACTTTAAAGCGCAAGAATGTATTGCAAAGTTCAAGGTACATGAGGGGAGTCCAAGTGGTTGTAAAGAAGTGAGCAAATTTTAAATCGCTAGTTTCCTATCACAGTATCAAGTTTCGCATCACAAAGTACAGTGGATCCTTTCTAAAACTAACCTACATCACTAACGCACATATATTCTTCCCTAGGCAATTGTAGAGACGCCGCTCTAACAACGATTGTCAAATTAATTATCGTTTCCCTCCCCGAAGACCGTGAGGATGAGGCCGGCACCAGTACTGATCTAAAACTTGACTTGGTGAACTTGTAGGGAAATTCACCTATCCTACATGCAAAAAAATCCTATGTAGAAACTACCTTTTACCTATTTCTAGGGTTAAATTAAGCGCAAAAACCAACAATTTACACCTGACTATACATGCGTTTAATTTTACCATGCCTGCAATTGAAGTCAACCATGGTGAGGTTGATATCAACATGAGGTCTGTCAAATATACCATAAATGTTGAAGGCTATACCATAAACGTAGTAAATTTGACTGACATGGTTTCATGGTTCAGTTTTGAAAATAGGCATAGCCGAGTAAAATAGTAGTTTTTACTGCAAGATTTTTGTCAGTGTAGGCAACCTAGGCAGAGTCCACCATTTCATAAGTATTATCGCAACACCGTGCACACATCTTGTAAAGTTTTTGTATTTAGCGATAAACTTCTAAAGTGAGTGTAACTATTTATAAGGTACCCCAGAAAGTATAAGCACGAATCTTAAGGCTCGAACGCAGTGATAACGGAAGCGGGACGGCAACGCCAGTGGAAGAGCCAATCTAACTAAACCTGCTTGTCGGATAGAATACTGATTAGATCCAAGTTGATTCCAATTAGACATATCGATGTCATGTCAGCTGTCAAACTTGCCGTTTCCGTTCCGTTTCCGTCTACATTACGTTTGGGCCACGAAACTGGATGACGTAAGACAGCTAATTTCCACTGTGGATCTTTGTTTACATTCTGAAAAAACAAGTTTGTATGTCGGCATTGGATTTTTACAACGATTTTACAAATTGTGCACAAATGGTGCTCTATTCCCAATATTTCACTAAGACTGTGTCCCAATTCGCGAATTGATTTCAATTTTTATTTGAACTTGACAGATGGAAAATAATCGAAAAGTCGATTAAAATCCCTTTTGTTATTGGTCAACCAACTTTCGATAAGGTGTCTGTCAAAATTGAGTTCCTATCTGTCAGATATAAGTCAGCTCGAGTAGCAGACATAATCGATTATTTTCCATCTGTCAAGTTTAAGTGAAAATTAAAATTATTTCGCGAATTGGGACACAGCCTAAGTTAACTGGCGAAACTGGAAAGTGTGAGTATCGAAGCGGTCCGAAATGCCCTACAAAAGTTCTGTGAAGATTGTAGCTTTGCGGACACATAAAAATGTGCTCGAAAACCAAGACCAATGGAACAAAAGATAGACCAGAAAATCATGCTGGCTTTTTCGAATAAAAAAAAACAGTTCTGTTCAAGATGTTGTCAAAAAGCTGGATACTTGTAAGAGTAACGTCCAACGTGTCAAGGCAAGAATCCATCTTAAAACCTTCAAGAAGCAGAAAATGCCAAAACGCACAGTGATCGGAAAAGCCTTTTTTCACGGCGAAATTTAATAACTCCTGAGGGTTTCGTTTCCGAATAATAGCTTCTTTTATAAAGTTGTACCTAAAAGTGTTCTCCATCTTATGGTGATCATCACGTAGTTCCAAACTTGCTACTTGTTGCTAAAAAGTTTGTAGGAAATATAATTCCAAGCAACTTTGCTCAGTACATAATTTTTCTAGCTCTTCATTTGACCATGTTAGAGCTATTTTTCTGCTTTTAATCAGGGTGTCTCCGAAAAAATAATTTTTTTTATTCTAACATTTTTTTAAATTTTGAGAATATGTGGTCTTGAAATAAAATATAGAAAACGTTATAGCGCATATTTTCGTTGAACAAAGTTTTTGAATACAACTTATCATTCAAAAGTTAGGGGTAATTTAAACTAAAAATATGTGCTTCGCGCAACAACAAATAACATGGTTAGTTTAAATGTATAAAAATATGCGTTTTTTTCTTTTCAACCTTTTGATTGTTTAGGCGAGAATTGGCCAAAAAACCATCAAATCCTTTTTTTAATGCATATCAAGGAACATAATGCTATATAAATTAGCCCGAGAACTCCTGGGGCACGCGATTGAGGATTGCTTATAATCGGATCGTTCAAATCACCCCTAACTTTTGAAAAAATATAAATATACTCAAACACTTCGTTCAGCAAAACCATGCATCTTAGCTTGTTCTACACTTCGTCCAAAGATTATTTTTTCCTAACATTTGAAACTATAAGGTTAGAATGAAGAAATAAATCTTTAGGGGACACCCTAATCTAAACCAGCAAAATGGCGTTTTTGAAACACCCTATATTATGGGCAGCTTCTTTTTTGATTAGTTATCGTTCCATTTGCACTGCGTGTGAAAAAAAAGTAAATTATTATAGGCAACAGCAGCATTTTAAAGTGCATGTGGTTTACCATGTGCATGTAAATTACCAAGGTTTGAAAAGAAAAGTCAACATCGCCGAAGCCAATATTTCCCCTACGTTGAAGATGGAAACTACTCCCAACCTTCATTTATGTGTTTCACTATGCAATTACACTAGTTCTGATCGGTAACGGAGGAACAACTGTGCAAAAGAGCCGTCAACATTGATTTTGACCTCACCAATAAACGTAAGCTAGCCCAGGTAATTCCACTCAATAATTTCGTATAGGTAGATTCGATTAGAAACAGATGTGTGAAATATTATGTAACCAAAATTTTTAGCAAGTTTTCTGATCTAGAGATCCGGAATTTCTTTCTGACTTTGAACGCTCCACGGAAAAGAACATCCATAAAAGATCAATCCACTTGAATCGTTGTAAGAGTTTGCGGAGCAGCTTAATAAGGACGTTTCTAAATATCTTTAATATGATACGAGTTATTTTAAGAATAAACTTTTTCCAATGCAATAAAATAAACTACTAAAGTAGAAAAACTTCGATAGAAAGTTCTCCTTAAATTCGTTTTCCCCAAAGTTGGGCATTTTTCGTTTCGAAAAACATGACAGATTCCAGCTCATCTCACATTTAAGAATACCTCTAGCAAATGCCATCAATCCCCATTTTCCACTTGAATCCTTCCCCCAAACAATCAACTCAATAAATCATACGATAAATTCGACAAAAATCTCCCATCTTGTGTGCACCAATAAAAAGTAATAATCGAAATCCGACAGCCGTGAATGGTGAATGAAATTCCCTTCAAATAAAATCCTTTCTGACGCATTGGAATTAAATTACAACAACAGCTCAGGTCAAAACGGGCGAACTACTGAGCGAGAACTCCAGATACCGGGCCAGTCAAGGCAGTGGTGACAACATTTGATGAATGAATGCTACAGATGAATGAAACATATTTCATCGTTAGCTACTTCTTTCTGAACTTTTCGATTTGCCTGAGTATCCGCCCAGTTTCAACCCGGTCCTCTGGTGTATGGACAGCAAGAATAGCAACAACGAACAAGCGGAATTTGCTTAATCTTGTCGATTGCGAATGCTTTTCGGCATTCTCCCCTGTCGAAGCTGCAGAGCTATGGTGTTCAGCTTTACTCGGTGAACGTTTTCGGCCGGTTTGTTGTTGTGACTTGCTGCTACAATTCAATAAATTATGCACCCGCAGCGGCCTCGATGCTCTTGGCTGTTGCACATTCGAAATTCGTAGAATTATTTCGGCACTTCGATATCGTTACCAGACGAAAGTCAATTCTGAGTCTGAGACGCTTAACGGGAAATATTCTAAAAAGTGATCTAGTGGAATTCACGTCGCAATTTGAATCATTGAAAAGTTACGGCAAGAGCATGCAAAAATGCAACAACAGAATGCTAGGTTTTATTTTCAACCATGTTTTCTATTTGTCCTATGTTCTGAGATTTATGGCTAATTGACTACATACCAAATACTGATTCGTCGCAAAATGTTAAATGAAAACCATGCGGCATTTTTCGGCTGAGGTGTGGCCCAGTTAGAATTGGAACATAGACTATTGCGTATATATCGGATATACATTAACAAAATAGTATTCTGTTTAACTAAAATGTTCGACTTTATGTGAACTTTAGAGGGAAAATACAAATAAAAATAATCATCTCGATTTCGAAGAAATTTGCGGACATTTCCCGGAATACGTTTCATCAACCGGCGCACATTATTCTCATCCATCATTTTGGCAATCTTATTCCAGTTGGTTCTCGATTCATTGATGCTTTTGACGACACTGCCATATTCACCTTCTGCTTCCTCTTCATAATAGCCCACAATCTTTCTATCGGTTTAAGCTGGGGACAGTTTGGTGGGTTGAGTTCTTTCGGTATAAACTGAAACCCGTTGGTTTCATACCACTGTAGCACTGTTTTACTGTAATGGCAGCTTGTAAGATCTGGCCAAGACATGACAGGTTCATTGTGGGATCTGATGAATTGCAATATTCGCTTTTGGAGACATTCCTTTCTGTACAGCTACAGATGCCTTGCCAAATCATGAATTTACGTGCAAATTTATCTGCAAACACAATCTTGAATTTGGCAGGAACATCTTCCCGAGCCGTAGCCAAGTAAAATGTTTGTCCCGGTAGCTATTTGAAATCGGCCTTTACATAGGTTTCATCATCCACGAAGAGACAGCCATTGAATTTTGTCAACACCTGAACCAAACCCGTGGCGTGTTTTGAAAAAGTACAGAAAAACTGTCGACGGATCGCAAGCCTCAGAGCAAGCGTCGGGCGGGTACTGTCAACCGTCAACTGCGGAGCAAAGTCATCAAGAACATTAAGGCAAACCCCAACATCTCAGACCGCGATTTGGCCAAAAAGTTTCGCGCCGCACGCAGTACCGTGCAACGGATTCGTCACCGGGAAGGCTTCAAGTCATACCGTGCCTATAGAAAACCAAAGAGGGATCAAAAGCAGAACAATGTGGCCAGAATTCGTGCCAGAAAACTGTATGATCAGGTGTTGACAAAATTCAATGGCTGTCTCCTCATGGATGATGAAACCTATGTAAAGGCCGATTTCAAATAGCTACCGGGACAAACATTTTACTTGGCTACGGCTCGGGGAGATGTTCCTGCCAAAATCAAGTTTGTGTTTGCAGATAAATTTGCACGTAAATACATGATTTGACAAGGCATCTGTAGCTGCGTTAGGAAGACCAAGGTTTTCATCACTGATAAGACATTAATTTAATTAATTAACAGTGCTACAGTGGTATGAAACCAACGGGATTCAGTTTATACCGAAAGAACTCAACCCACCAAACTGTCCCCAGCTCAGACCGATAAAGAGATTTTGGGCTATTATGAAGAGAAAGCTGGTAAATGGAAGTGTCGTCAAAAGCATCAATGAATTAAGAGCCAAATGGAATAAGATTGCCAAAATGATGGATGAGAATAATGTGCGCCGGTTGATGAAACGTATTCCGGGAAAACTCCGCATATTTCTTCGAAATCGAGATAATCATTTTTATTTGTATTTTCCCTCTAAAGTTCACATAAAGTCGAACATTTTAGTTAAAACAGAATACTATTTTTGTTAATGTATATCCGACATATGCGCAATAGTCTATGTTCCAATTCTAACTGGGCCACACCTTATTAGCGTTCAAAATCTAAATGGCTTATCTTACCATACTACCACTAAACACAATATTTAAATATAATCCTACACCGCTTATAAGCACATGCCAGTATTTTATGAATATAATAGTTAATGTTCTGAAGTGCAAATTAAATTAAATGTTATGCTGAAATCCTGAAAAAGAAATCGAGCTTTTGATGCTTCTCATGTTGCTCCAGGCTCTTAAATGGTTTTGGAATGCAAAGATGATTCCAAAGCGAGCTGAAATTATTAATTAAATGAGAATGGAAAATAGTATGATATGAAATACAGGTATGGATAAACATCTTAATTTATAGGTACACGATCTTTAGTCGCACCAACAATCAATGTGCAACTAGTGATTTGAAATTGGTTCACTGTTGTAGAACCCCTAGTTCCGAAGTACACCTTGCAGTCTTCAACTTGCCATGCATTCTTGCGCTTTTCAGTACCTTTTGGTACATGTATCTTTGGTTTTGTTTTGATTCGCTGTGTTATTTTGACACAATATTTGAGAGTGTATTGGTGTGAGTTACGGTCTAAGGGGCGAATCATTAAGCTTGGGACCGAGCTTGGGACCGGTGTGCTAGTACTTCCTGAGCCAACAAAATATATTCATTTTCTTCATGACTATCGCTGGTCGCTGGTCGCTGGTCGCACCCCTTCACTTCGCTATTGTCAAATTGACAACATTGCCCAGGCTACGCCAACCAGCGTCTCCATATTTCAGCTGGCAGTCTTTTGTGATCATATGACTCGCGGAGGCGTGAGGTAGGAACTTGTGAGGACCAGAGGTCGGTCGCAGCCTCCTTCGAAGTTGTCAACTCACCATTTGAAGCCCCGCAAATATAAGGTGATGTTTTATAATGCCAACATGTCAGAGTAAATTTATTAAGTGCACAGTATTCTCCTATCACATACTACAAATTTAAGTAAGGAACGTCTCCTATGCATCAGTATTATCGTTTCAGTTGAAAACCGAATTTATCGACTAGCGACAATCGATTTTACTGTCGATCCATACGTTGAACCTAATGTCGGAAGTAGCGCGTTGTATAGCGCATCCACTTCCGACATTAGGTATAACGTACAGAACGAGAGTAAAATCGATTATCGCTAGTCGATAAATTCGGTTTTCAACTGAAACCATAATAAAAAAAATATCCGAATTAATCCACCAATGGTGAGAATAAACCCTTCCTACACTTCACCAGAATAACGAATTCAAAAGTGGCCAATATGGCACTTGATAAATATTTTAAACATAAATTCAAGGAAGTTGCAGGAATATTCGATCCGTCATACATTTAGTTTATAAAATGAACTATTTGTCAATCCTGAACGTATTGTTCATCGATGTGATTAAAATATTGCCATTAATAGTCTTTAACGACCTGTTTATGTTAGTTATATAAAAGGGGAAATTAAATAAATATTAGAAATTCCATGTAATCAGTCCATAGAATGAATTATTAGACAATCCTAAGCGTCAATTTTGATTATCGATATGGATTCACGTTGCATAATAAGAACATGTTCGTGTAGTTATAATAAATGGAGACTTTGTGTTATTTTCGAATATACTCGTTGCAGTTCAAAACCGGACCACTCGAGCCAATCGATCCTGCTCTAATTCTATAGAGTCGCATAGTGTAGCTAGTCCGCTATATGTGCCATACAAGACACCAGATCCAGAACAATAGAATACAAGCGGCATCGAGTGAGGTGAGTGGTCTTGTTCGGTTTTAAACTGCAACGAGTATATTTTCATCTCGCAATTATGTGCTCTCAGGTATTGTTTTGGTCATATATCCATGAAGGCTAATCTAATCATAAAGAAATTTTGAGCACTAATTTAAAGTATTTATAGCTTTGATTTGGCACCAACAAAACTAAAATCGGTACACAAATAGCTTAGTATGTAATCGGAGACTAAACTGTTTGATTACTATTATAATAGGCCGTAAAGTACTGTTTCGCTCATATCTTTGTAACGAAATGTCCAAATGAAATGGGACTCCAAACGATGGGAATGTTGTAGCTTTCATTTGCCGTCAACAGAACTGAAATCGGTTCACAAATGGCAGAGAAACCGATGTGACATTATTTGTAACACACACACACACACACACACACACACACACACACACACACACACACACACACACACACACACACACACACACACACACACACACACACACACACACACACACACACACACACACACACACACACACACACACACACACACACACACACACACACACACAAACACACATGGGGTGTGGAAGTTGTTCGCCTTCCCGCGGTGCGCCACTTTTGCCTAAATGAAAAAGCCAAATTACGCGAAGTAGCCTCGATTTTGTTACAAAAGTGGACAACCATGAGAATTGTTTTTTCCATAGTTACGACTAACTATTTTATTACAATCTTTTTCGTTTAACCTAGCCAAAAGTATGTAAAAAAAACTATAAGGTACAGCCCAATGGGATTGTGCGCAAAGGTGACGTAGGACTACGCAGAAATGTGCAATCTAGATCGCTTGATTGTTCTTATTCCTATCTAATTCCCATACACTAAACGTTCGCAGTACAACCTTAATTTGCAGTTCGGCTCGAATTTCGTTCGTTGGTTGTTCAACGCTTTCTTCTTCTTTAGCATTTTAAGCTTATTGCTTTCACAATTAGCTTATTGCTTGCTCTCAACTTAGTGTTCTAAATGCACTTCCACAGTTATTAATTAAGAGCTTTCGATGCCAAGTACCATTTTTGCATTTAAGGGTGTATTCGATAAAAATGGCACACAGAAAATCTACTGTAACTTTTGAATCGTATGAGTAAAAAACCTAGAAATTTGAGTAGATCTTATCCATAGTGTATTATTCACATCTGCCAAGTTTCATAGTTATACATTCAGTAGTTCCAGTCATGTCGTCGAAACAAGAAATTGTCCGTGAGAAAATTTTGTGCACTCACAATCAAAATCCAGGGGCGCCCCCGGTGGATTGCTAAAAGGCTTGGAATTGCAAATACAACTGTGTCTCGTGTAATAAGAACCTTCAAGGAGCGTCTGAGTGTCCATAGGAAGGAAGGGAGTGGTCGTAAAAGTGGTCAAATGAACAGTAAAATGGCCAGGAAAGTCGTACAACAATTCAAGAACCGTCCAAACATGTCAATTCGAGATGTCGCTAAAAATTCTAAGGTGTCAGTCGGTTTTGTGCAGAAAACCATGAAGCGTGCTGGGTTACATGTTTACAAAGTGCAAAAAGCCCCAAACCGGAATGAAAAACAAAACATCACTGCGAAAACCCGCGCCCGGAAACTTTACACGAAGCTGCTCACCAAATCCGGTTGCATCGTGATGGATGACGAAACATACGTCAAGGCCGACTTCCGTCAACTTCCTGGGCAAGAATATTTCGTTGCCAAGTCGAAGTTCGATGTTCCGGAGGATGTTCGAAAGAAGAAACTATCGAAATTTGCAAAGAAGTTTCTAATCTGGCAGGCGATTTGCGGATGTGGTGAAATAAGTGCTCCCTTCATCACTTCCGGAAGCGTCTCTTGCCATTCATTAAGAAGCACAAAGGATCAACTCTGTTTTGGCCTGATCTAGCATCCTGCCACTACGCTCGAAACGTATTGGAGTGGTACCGAGCCAACGGAGTCAATTTTGTGCCAAAGGATATGAACCCACCAAATTCACCGGAACTTCGTCCAATTGAAAAATTCTGGGCAATTATGAAAACGGAACTTCGCAAACATCCCAAAACTATAAAAAAAGAGCTAGATTGAAGAAAATTTGGGTAAAAACAACAAAAACACTGGGAAAATCGGTTGTACAAAATTTGATGGGTGGAGTGAAAAGGAAGGTGCGGGCAATCGGGATGGGAGACGAAATTGAATAAAACAAATGTTGTAAATCAAAACTCATTAGTAGTTCTTCATTCCCTGAAAATTTCAAGAAAATCCGATTATCAGTTTAATTTTGATGAGTATATATGTGTGTGCCATTTTTATCGAATACACCCTTTAGTATGATTATGTGGCAAGTACGATCATACGCTATGCCCAGGGAGTCGAGAAATTTTCCTTTACGAAAAATTTCTAGACCAGACCGGGAATCGAACCCAGCCACCTCCAGCATGGTGTTGCTTTGTAGCTGCGCCCTTACCGACTGAGCTAAGGGAGGACCCTGGTTGTTCAACGCGCTTTGTCATTTACTCCGGTACGCGGCAATGCCATGTTCAGTCGGGTAATGGAAATTTCAAACAGCACAAGAAAAAAATTCAACCAAACAAACTCTTTAATTGGCAAACTGACTTGGTCGTCCTGAAAAGGACGGATTTAATTGATAGGGGGAGAAACATGGTTCGCAATTGAACTTGGGCTTTCTTCTTGGTCTTCTTGGTTTATCCTACAGCCACTGCGCAGCTCCACGATTGTCGTAAGACTGAATCAAAAAGTTCTGCTAAAAGCTGTTATGTAATGGCGTCGGATGCTATTGCACGAAAGAAGGCGGTACCAACGAAGGCAATGTGATACAAATTGCACCAAATGGGACGGATTTCGGTTATTGCGCCACAATAATTATTTTTAATTACTGCACGCTAGATGGATGATTTTCTTAACAGAAATATGCCTAATTTACTTGCCAGCAACTAATCCGCTTTACACAACTAGGAAGTACGTTTGTTGGTTGTCCAACGTGCTTCTCATTTACTCCGGGACGCGGTGTTTAATGAATGCTATGTTCAACCGGGGCGCGGTAGTTAAAATTTCAAACAGCACAAGAAAAAAATCAACCAAACTCTTTAGTTGGCAAACTAATTTGGTCGTCCTGAAAAGGACGGATTTAATAGGCGGGGGAGAAACATGGATCGCGATTGAACTTGGGCTTTCTTTCTTGGTTCAGCGGGTCATTGCGGGTGGCTAACTGCCTGATGGGATGACTGGGATGATTGATTCTTGTCTAGTTGTCACGGGTGACTTTTTCCCGAATTGGAGACTTAGTTGACGGGGAGAACATGGTTCCAGTTGAACTTAGGCTTTTCACTCGGTCTTCTTGTACAGCAGGACAGCCTGAAAAGTACAACACTCTGTGAAATGTTCACACCGGAGAAAAGTGTTATCAGCTCTTCGTCGTTGCGGATGGCCAGCTGCATGTGACGTGGGATAATTCTGGTCTACTTGTCACGGGTGGCGTTTCCTGCCAACTCGAGCACTTCAGCGGCCAGGTATTCCATCACCGCAGCGAAGTAGACGGGGGCTTCGGCACCAACGTGCTCGGCGTGGCGTAGTTACCGTTCTCGAGCAGACGGTGAATGCGACCGAGTGGTAACTGCAAACCGGTGCGATTCGAGCGGGACTTTAACTTGCTCTTCATGTTCTTCGAGCTGCTACGTATCACAAATGACTGCTAGCCATGCAAGGGCCTTTTTTATATAATGGCATCGGGTACCATTGCATGGAAGGAAGACGGTAACACAAAGGCAATGCGAAACCAATTTTACAAAAGGGAACGGGCCTCGCTAGTTGCGCCAGACACCAGCGGCGAAATGAAGTCATCATGCTGTATGGTTTCTGAGGTTAAATTCAAAATACCCTTTTCAGGGACCAAACCTTATCCAAAGAGAGTCGAGATATGGACATATATTTCGTATGTTGGTTATCAAACGTGCTTGGCCATTTACTCCGGGACGCGACCTTTAAAGCTATGCCATGTTGAGCCGGTGCGTGGGAATGTAAATTTTGATGAACGCAAGAGAAACTTCAAATTAACAAACTCTTTAGATAGGCAAATTATTTTGTTCGTCCTGAAAGGGACGGATTATAGTTAACGGGGAGAACATGGTTCCAATTGAACTTAGGCTTTTCACTCGGTCTTCTTGTACAGCAGGACAACCTGAAAAATACAACATTCTGTGAAATGTTCACACCGGAAAAGTTTCATCAGCTCTGCGTCGTTGCGGATGGCCAGCTGCATGTGACGTGGTGTGATTTTAGTCTACTTGTTGTCGCGGGTTGGCATTTCCTGCCATCTCGAGCACTTCACCGGCCAGGTATTCCATCACCGCAGCGAAGTAGACGGGGGCTCCGGCACCAACGCACTCGGTGTAGTGCCCTTCCAGAGCAGACGGTGAATGCGACCGAGTGCGTAGCCGAGCGCTGACTCAACATCTTCGAGATCGCTGAAAGACTGAAGGAAAATTCCAACGTGTCCCCATTAATTATCTTTTCCTGATGCATAGGAGACGTTCCTTACTTAAATATGAAGTCGGTGCTAGAAAAGTACTGTGTATTTGGTAAATTTACTTTGAAAAATCAGCAGTATAAGACATCATCTTATATTTGCGTAAATTTCAATAGTAGAATGTTAAAAAGCAATAGATTTAAATATTGAAATCGAAGCGTAGAAAATGTCCCGATTGATTGGTGCAAACACTTTGGAAATCAATCGTGGAATGAATTAGTTATTAACGTTCAAAACCTATATATTTTTCGTGACGCTCCAAATTTTCACAATTCGAACGTGTACCCCAGTATTGAAAACACAGACGTAGTCCTACGTCAAAACCCAAGCAGCACACAACCGTCAAAAATGGTTTCAGCAGCTCTATTGTGACTTAATTGAGTTACAGAGCAGTCATCTTTACTGGGTTGAAACAAGTGTGCTACTAGGGAAATATCTCTTAACCTGTATGTTAGCTATTAGATAAGTGAATTTGTAAAAAATCAAAAAAAAAAGGGAAGATTTTTTTGCCCTGCCGAAATATCTCTTAACCTGTAATGTTAGCTATTAGATAAGCATTGAAATTTTGTGTTCGGGGATAAACAAAAAACAAAATACAAAAAAAAATGCAATAGTAAGAGAAAAAAAAAAATAATAAAAAAAAAAAAAGAGAGAGAAGAAAGAAAAAAAAAAAAATTTTTTTTTTTTTTGGGGGGTGGGGGGGCCCCCCGGGGGGGGAAAAAAAACCCCCCCCGCGGCCCGCGGGTGTCTGGCCGGTATTGTTCAGTTTGTGCAACCACTGGTTGGAGACGATTTAATTTTCTCTCTCTCTCTCTCTCTCTCTCTCTCTCTCTCTCTCTCTCTCTCTCTCTCTCTTTCTATCTAAAAAAAAACTCGCAACCACCCCCCTCCCCCCTTTTGAAATCCTAGCTACGCCTATGACCGTTACCGTTGTTTTATTATTGTATTGATTATTATTGTCTGATGGTCTGGAAACAAAATAAATCCAAAGCGTTTTCGAACTTACTGCAGCGTTAAAAAAAATCTGCTACTACAAATTACTAGAAAGGTTATCTTTTTCTTAAATTCATTATTTTTTTCGTTTCATTTAACAATCACAGTTGTTCTTTCATTTTCGTGGATTCGCTCCATTGGTTTTCTGGTAACTACTAATTGGTTCTGGTAACTACTAATACTTAACCTAGCTGTATTGGTTTCAGATTTGAGATTTTTCCATGGACTTTTGCTTTGTCAGTTCTGCATATTCTTCACTAGTTCGAATTCACCTGTTTCGTGAATAATAGTGATTTTTGTGAATGATTTCCTTATCAAATGTGAGCTCTAATTTGTCTGACCAATATTATCTAACTTTAATTGTTATCCAGTTTCTAAATTCAACGTTCCGAAGTAAGTGAGTCCATATCTCAACTCTATTTGGATGTGGTTTCTGGCCCTGAAAAGGACCGTTTTTCTTTAGCCTAAATTGAAAAGATGCAAATTTAACCTCCGAGACCATACAGCGTTCGTCGTTAATGAAAACTGATGATTCCATTTCCACGCTGGTGTCTAGCGCAACAACTGATGCCCGTTCTCTTATTTAAAATTGGTCTCATATTGCGGTGATACCCCGTTCTATTCATGCAATAGTACCCGAGGCCATCAAATAAAACGGGTCTGGCATGACTAGTAGCAATCAGTGATACATAGCTGCTCTGGGCTGCGCACCGTCAAATAGACCTGCACACTATTCTACCTACCAACAAGTCTGGCCGTGGCAAAGGAGTAAAGCATAAGGGAAAGGTAACGTCCCGCTCGAACCGCGCCGGATTGCAGGTCGCATTCACCGTCTGCTCCGGAAGGGCAAACTACGCCGAGCACGTTGGTGCCGGTTCCCCCGTCTACCTCGCTGCGGTGATGGAATACCTGGCCGCTGAAGTCCTCGAGTTGGCAGGAAACGCCGCCCATGACAACAAGAAGACCAGAATCGTCCAACGAGGAGCTGAATAAACTTCTCCATTGCACAGGGTGGTGTCCTTTTCAGGCAGTCTTGCTACTCAAGTGGACCGAGAACACAGCCTAATTTCAATCGCAAACCATGTTCCCTCCGTCGACTGCTAAAATCCGGCCTTTTCAGGACGAACAAACCAATTTGCCCAACGAAAGTGTTTGTATGATTGATTGAGCTCATTACCGCTGTCAACTAAGATATTAGCGTTCTGACCTGTACACTCAACCTCACAGTATTCTTTTCAAGCATCAACACCGTCCTTGATTCAGAACTACAAAACCCAAAAAGGCAATTTTAAGGGCCACCTTAGTTTTAAAGGAGTTATTTTTTTATTTTTCCCTACCTTAAAACAACAATAATATCAACAATCAACAACAATCTTGTGAACTCAAAAAAAAAATATTTTTTATAAACGGAAAATAGACCAATTATCAAACACTGAAAGAAATCAATTGATGATACGATAAATATGGAATTGTTATAAAAATATATCAATTCAACGAATATTGCATTGAACAATACACTTAGTCGTAGTCCTACATCATCATTTCGAACAACCCAATGGGGCTGTACCTTTTAGTTTCTAAACACATTTTTCATTCAAAAAAAAAACACTTTTACGAGCTTAATAATGGAAGGATTGTAATTGGAAAACTAGAAAAATTTAAATTAACACTTCACTTGATCACTTTTTAATTTTTTTTTAAGTATAGAAAACTGAAACGCTTTTTAAATTCCACTAGAAAAAGCTTTTCCTTTGACAGATGGGCCTATTGCGTCTGCTACTTCAGATTTCTACAGTGTCGGGTTCTCGATTGAGTTCTTTCATCTTTTTTTTTTTTTTTTTTTTTTTAAAGTGATCGAGTGAAGTGTTAATTTTAAATATTCCTTGTTTTCCAATTACAATCGTTCTACTAATACGCTCGTAAAAGTTTTTTTTTAAATGTGTTATTGAAAAAAATTAAAGTGATATGTGACATTTATAGAGTCCAAGTTTTTCGATTTCAACTGCCATTTATTTCACTCTTTGCAATTTCGTTAACCCTGTTTCTATCTGTTCATTATGAAAAATATAAAAAAGTTCTCGCAAGCTCTAAAAATAATTAACATACTACACAAACTATTTATAGTACAAATAACACCTACAGATGTTAAGAAATGCTCCGGAATAAAAACTACAGAATAATAAACTCAACAGAAATCATATTCACTTAGTATAAAATCTTTACGGCTTATCGAATCCATAGTTTTAAAAAAATGTACTGCTATCACCTATCCTTTAGTAGTTTTTGTCGTTCGGTCTACGTGTCTTCTCGTTAGATAGTACTATTAAGTTGTATATAATGCCTACATCACATCATAGTCCGCTAAGTGTTTCCTTTTTTCTGGTTTGTATTTAATACAGTAATGCAATCTAGTGTTCGTTAACATCGATACTTCTTGTAGAGGTATATATTTTAATCCATTACTCGTTATTGCCAATTGCATGCAATATTGCTCCAGAGCGTACAAGTAGCAAGGGAGCGAACCGAGTAAGTCGGCAAAACCGCAGACTGAATGTCGACTTTCCCGTGCAACAGCGACTAACAGAAAAGTAAGCGAATGTGCTTTCTGCTTGAACAACTTCCTACTACTGTGCGGAACATGAATACGTATTTTCCCATTGAAAGCGTGCTCTGTTTGTTACCTTCCATCGAAGTTGATAAATATAAAGTTTTCGTTGGACAGATTGTTTGTAAAGCTTCCGGTCGCAGATTCCATCAAGCTGATGGACACGCTACAGGACACGATTGACCAATCAACATGAATTTTTATGTGTATGCGTATCTGGTTAGAAATATTTTTCTGGTGTTAGCATCTAATATATAACGTCTAATTATGTGTTAAGCTAACGATGAATCCCTTCGCCGCCAGTACTCCTCGGCATTTGATGTGCACCTGGTAACGGGTGGTCCAAGCGGCCCGGTACGCGCTTAGCTCTAGGTCGTCCAGCATCTGGCGGGGCAAAAGTTCTAGAAATGAAAAAAAAATGTTATTGCTGCTTGAATATTTTGCTGCACTACTGTACTACTCAATTCTAAAGACAAATTTATCACAATCGAAATTAGGCACAACATACGGCAGTTCCACTTTAGTACAGTAGGTAATGCCCGACCAGGTTCGATGAATTATCCATCGAAAGATACGATTGATGCTAGGAGGGGCAATGTCAATTACTTGTCAATTACTTGAGGTATGATTCCAATGTTGGAAGCAAGGCAGAAATTAAGCTTTTCAGAGGGTCTTGTGTATTAAACATGTGTAAAATCAAAGCCGCAATGTCCGAAAAAGCTATTAACATGCTAATAAAATACACCATAAGGTATGTAAAAACATGTTTCTTCTTGCTGGGATTGATGATTTACAGGAGAAAGTTTTCATTTCCGAGAAAGCGACGGTTTTATTATTAATAGTCAATCTAAATGATCTAATTAGCGCCTCGTAGCCTGTCCATGATACTGGATTCAGGTTTGGCTTGCAAGAACCCATTTTTTTTAATTTTAATTTTTTTTTTCCGGTAAAGCCAGTCAACAAAAAAAAATCGATATTTCCACATTGATGTTAGCCTTGTTTTCATACATTTTTTCTATCACAGTGGAATAAAAAAGGGCTTAAGAGTATTCATTTTTTGGGATTAACAAGTAGGCATTTTTTTGACGTATGGAGGATGTTCATTGAAATGCATAGAATGTAGTCAAAAAATGACTACCTCAGAATTACCATGTATGACAATTTTATTAACCGACAAAACCCACACCAGGGAAAAAAATCAACAGTAAGGGCATCTTCAACGGCGGTCCAAATCGTGGTTTGGATTTATGTTTTTTTTTAGATCAAACGCAAAAACATCGCTGCACCGGTGTTGTAAATTTTGTTTTATACCGGATCTATTTTGCATCATTTTAAAACTGGTATCCTCTGGGTCCTCCCTTAGCTCAGTGGGTAAAGGCGCAGCTACAAAGCAACACCATGCTGGAGGTGGCTGGGTTCGATTCTCGGTCTGGTCTAGGCATTTTTCGTTATGGAAAAGCATTGAAGCTTACTGAGGTATATCTATGGGCCGAAAAGTGGCCGTGTTTGATGCGGGTGATGCTGGCGCTGGACAGAAAGTGGTGTTGCTCGCCTCGGATGCTGACAATTACCTCACGTTGCTCCCGGTGCTAGCGAATTGCTTTTTCGTTTCATTCTTGAATAACGAATGGTTCTCTAAGTTTTTTACAGCCACAGCATTTTCAGGGAAACGCTGGCTTGTTTGAAATAAGGAGACTCGCAGAAGTGTGACTAGTGTGGATTTTACGACTAATTTGGTGCCAAATTCCGATTTCAAATAGTATTTCGATTGCTGGGAATTTAAAAGTAATGAAGTCTTCAAAGTGAACAATCGGTTTATTGATGGACTAGTCATGGCTAGTACTCGCAAATATCTCATACAGATATATTTTCGAGAAGCCTGTTGTATAGAAACTTTCGGCAGGTTTACTGGGGATCATGATATTCGAATTCAGGTATATCTTCTGGGAAGAGGATACATTTTACTATAGCAGTTTTTATAAGCTTTTGGGGGAAAACCGATGGTATCTTGAAGATATATTCAATTCGTATTTCGCGGAGGGAAAGTTCGAAAACTCTCTGATTATTCCAGGAATCGTTGTTAAATATAATATTATTCAATTGCATATTTTACAGCCTTTAAACAGTCTCGGCAGTTACGTGACTTGGTCAGAAATTATATAAGCTTCTAGAAACTCAACGATCTCTTTGAAAATAATTTTCTGAATTACTTTGAACGTCGGAATATTTATGATGATTGGGTGAAAATATAATGAAATTGACAGAAGTTCATTAAGCTTCTCGGAAGTTGAATAAACTTATTGGAAGGTTCAAGATAATCATGAAGTTTGATCACTCTCTTTTGAGAAGAAAAGTCCATTGAATTGCCGAGAAATTCTCAACGTTTCGGGAAGCTTGGTTGAACTTCCAAAAAGTTTGCTGATCATCCATGGAATAGAAACAACTTTCTGGAAATAACCTGAACTTTGAGAAGCAGATTTAGCTTCCCAGCTGGTACATCTTCCATGATAAAAATCAGAATATCACAAATATTTCAATAATTTACAAGAATTTGTAAAAGATCCTGGAAAATACACCAGTGTCCGGCAACAACAACACCTTGAGGCTTTGATACTAGAATATACCAGATACAGTTGCTGTGTGATGGATGAAAAAACATACGTCAAAGCTGACCTCCAACAATTTGCAACTCCGACTGGAGTTTTACTCCGAAAAAGATAAATTCAAAGTGGATGATCCTTTCAACAAGAAAATGTAGAAATTTACAACGAAATACCTCATTTGGTAGGCTATCTAGACCTTTCTTCACAACAGGCATCAGCAATGGCGAAATTTACAAAAACATCCAGATTGAATACGTCCAAAAACTTCTCGGATTGATTCTCGGTTTTCTGGAATATGTTGTTGCCTTTTTTGCAAAAAACAGATGTAAAACGCTTTATCCACATTCGTGTAGCGAGCTTACTTGAAGGTCTTGCGAGAAACAAAAACCTTCACAGTAATTTTTCGTAAACAAACCTTTGAAATACTAACCAATGTTTCCTTGGATGTTCGCAACATTGTCCATTATCTTCGTTTTAGACTGCTGGATGTTGTATATGATAGATCGTGCTTTTCTATTACATCTCGGATCGAAACTCATCACTTCAAGTCTTGAATAGTCTTAACTTTAGCAGTGAGAACAGAATACCTGTTCAATTCTTCTTTGCTTTGTAAGAAACATCAGAACCAGAAGCCATTTTTCGGTTTTCAATCTTCACGGTTTTAAGTCGAAGTAGGGGCACTAACTTCCTCGCGATTATAAATGTCAAAAAGTACATCCAGATTGATGTCAAAGCAACTCACATTTAAGCTGACCTATTAGTTGGAAACATTAGCGTAATATTGCTACAAAGGGTGGAGATTGGTTTTATTACTTCGGGATTACTTCTTACAAGCACGAGGTCAACAACAAAAATCAGAATCATACTGCCAAAAATGAGCGTTAAAGTTGTTAACCCGGTACTTAAAATAGGACTCAAGAGTGATGAATCCGTTCGCAATGATTGGTTTTTAAATCCTCAACTTTCGTCCAACCTCTAAAACTATTACTTTACTCTATATATCATTCAAATGTGTTATACTTAGTAAACAAACAACTAAAATTAAAAAGGTTTAAAAAAACTAAGCGTACAAAAAGTCGAGGTAATTAAACTTTGTAAAATCGAAGTAAAACCACCAGGTGGATAAAATGTCGTTTTTTTTTTTTAAAAAGGCGCGCAAAACTATTGTATATGTATAAGTCGAACCCAAAGCGCAATTTTGTTGACAAGACAGTCTGCTACAAAACATCATATTCGTTTAGTTGTTTACAAGTTAGTAGCATACTTCATTTTCATATTAAACATGTTGAGATTTGAGCCGAATTAAAGAGCATTTTCGGCATGTAATGATTTTCTTGTTCAATCAAAAGAAAAAGGCATCGGAAAGTCACCGAATTCTCGTAGAGCCCTACGGCGATCTTGCTCCAACCGTCAAGACTTGTGAACGCTGGTTTCAACGTTTCAAAAGTGGCAATTTCAATGTTATTGACAAAGAACGCGAAAATCGACAAAAAAAGTTTGAAGACGACGAACTACAAGCATTATTGGACGAAGACGATACACAAACACAACAAATGATGGCGGAGCAGTTGAATGTCACTCGGCAAGCCATTTCCGATCGCCTCAGAGCCATGGGAAAGATTCAAAAGGTTGGAAAATGGGATCCACACAAACTGAACGAACGACAGATGGAAAAACGAAAAAATATGTGTGGGAAATGCTGCATTTACGCCACGAAAGAAAGGGTTTCTTGCATCGGGTTGTAACTTACGATGAAAAATGGATATATTTTGAGAATCCCAAACGTTAAAAAATCATGGGTAACGCCAGGACAACCATCAACCGGATCGCTTTGGGAGGAAGACAATGCTGTGTGTGTGGTGGGATCAGAAGGGAGTAGTGTACTACGAGCTTCTCAAACCCGGCGAAACAGTTAATGCGACCGCTACCGACAACAAATAATCAATTTGAACCACGCATTAATCGAAAAACGCCCAGAATGGGCTCGAAGACACGGCAAAGTCATTCTGCAGCATGACAACGCTCCTGCACATTCAGCCAAAGTGGTCAAAGAAACGATTTCTTCGCTTGGTTGGGAACTCATACCCCACCCGCCGTATTCACCAGACCTGGCGCCTTCTGATTATCATCTCTTCTCATCGATGGGACACGCATTGACTGAGCAACACTTCCAGACTTTCGATGATGTACGAAAATGGCTCGATGAATGGATATCAATGAAAGACGAAGCTTTCTTTTGGAATGGTATCCATAAATTGCCTGAGAGATGGATAAAATGTGTAGAAAGCGAGGGCCAATACTTTGAATAAAAATGTTTTGCCATTGTTCTTAAATAATTGCGTATTTTTCATGAAAAAACGACATTTTAAACTTGCGCACCCCTTCAATACTTAGTGTGACCCCCTAAGGCTTCAATACTGCTTTCAGCCGACGCGGCATACTTTTCACAAGCTCTTTGTCTTTAACATGTTCCCAGGCTGTTTCGAGAGCTTCAAAATAGTTATTTTTGTTGGTTACGAATGCCTTGTCCAATTTATCTTCAAGATAATTCCACACATTTTCAATCGAGTTGCAGAAGCCATTCGAGCATTTTGATTCTGTTTGACTTGAAGAACGCAGAAGTTCTCTTCGTGGTGTGCTCTGGATCGTTGGCATGTTGATGTAGTTGGTTTTCAAAAGAGACACCTCCAAATTTTTGCAGAGCAACTTGATGTATGTATCCACAGTCATGATTCCTTTGCTATTTGCCAATTTTCCTACTCCAGACCATGCGAACGCACCCTAGACCATGACACCTCCATGCTTCAATGTCTTCCGGATGTATCGATCCTTGTGTGATTCTCCAGTAAGCTATCCAAACTCTCGAGCGCCGTTCTTTGTCCGAATAGCTCAGAATTATTCTCGCCGTCAAAAACGGCCGAGAAACGGGGGACACCCGCGGGTGTTGGGGCGGCGGCCGGCGCCTCTGGCGGGGGAGTAGGGGTGCGGGCGGGGCACCGCAAGCTGTTTATACCGTGGGGGGGCGGGATGTGCAAAAGTACACGAAAACTAGGGTTTAGGGGTTCAGCAATCCGCCGTGAGAAATTTGGATTTGGTGCCACGAATATTCCCGGCATCCTCCCGGGGGGGGGGGGGCGTCCGGCCCGGGTAAGTTTTTCTCTTTGCTTGGCTTTTATACCTCCCCTTTGGGGGGGCTGAGTAGTTTTTAGCAATATTCCGGAGAGAAAGGCCGTTTACACGATCGCGAAACGCCAATTTTCTGACATCAAGCGAAATCTGTTTCTCGGACCTTTGACACTTCTTGAATACACACGGAACCAGTTTCGGCGGGAAAACATCACATTGCACTGTGAAAAATGTATGCAAATAAAGTGGTTAATTGTTTTTTGTTTTTTTAATAATTTTTTTTAGGTTTTTTTAAAAATTAGAGGTGGGTTATATCAGGCATATAACCGCGAGGATCACGTAGGACCGCGTTGGTGCATAGTAATAATGGTATCATCTTATTTATACATATCAGAACACATATAGTTGGTTAATATTAAAATGTTTTTATTATTTTGCTTGACCCGTCCCTTCTTATGAAATTCGGTTCAGTTTAATGAAAAAAAAATCAGTTCGGGTTTGATGAAAAATCTCTGCCGAAATCACCACTCTCGACTGAATGCCTCAAACAATCCAAAATGTACTAGTTTTGATAATATGCACTGGTTGTTCAGGATAAATCAGGAACATTTCACTTAAACACTAACTCTTTTATTGCAAAATTAAATTGGTCGTCCTGGAAAGGACGATGGTGATGATACGCTTAAGAAATTAACTTCTATTTTCGGTTTATTTGGCCAGAATGACACCATAATGTGCTGTATTCAATCCGGATAGTAGTTTATTAAACTCCTCGTCGCTGTGAATGGCCGACGGCAAGATAGTTGGGATGATTCTATTAATCTAGTTGTCACAAACATCGTTTTGCGCTGGGAGGTGCCCGGCTCTGGTAAGGCTTCGGAAGCGGATGGCGCTCGCGCGGATTATCGATTTTTACGATCCATTGCCACGGCAATAGGTCGAGCGGGGAAACTTGAAAAACTTTGCAGCGCTTCCTTCTGGTTTGTAGATGAGGAAGCGCAGGCGATAATTTGCGAGCCAGACGCGCAATCGCAAGAAAACGGATGAGATAAAGAAAAACCGAGAAAAAATCTTAGTACCTAGAGAGTGAAAAACACAACCATCGATCAATCGAACCTGAATATCCCAATGAAATCATTTTAGTTCAAATCGTGTGCCTTATACTGGTGTTGATAGCATTGCCTCCAAAGAAGAGAGGCACGAATATGCAGTACGAAGCCAAATTCAAAAGAGGGGACAGTTTATGACAGTTATAAAATCAGGCACCGGCAACAATGCAAAATAATTTTACAGCTGAGGGGTGTGGCTAATGCTGTATTTAACATGGAATAAAACTAAATGAAATAAAAAGAAGACTATTTGTTACCCGCTTTTGAGGACCCGGATAGGGAAAACTATATTTTTAACCAGTTCATGTGTAGATTTGTATGGGAGCAAAAGTAGGTCATCTTTAAGTGATAAATTGAACTACTTATACTAATATTACTTTATTTTAATGCAAAACATTTGTAAGTTTTCCTGATCAAATGGTGTATAAATGAAATCATTCTGTTCAGTCAAACGAGAGTTATTAGCGTTCAAAACCCTTTCACTTTTGCGTAACACTCTCATTTTTCAAGATTTTGAAATGACACCCGGTATAGAAAAGAGAAACGTAGTCCTGCGTTAATATTCAAATTTTTACGGAAAGTAACGAAACTGTTACGTAATTCTGAGACCAACTATATATATTTTCTCTGTGGAATTTCTGAATATACATACCGTGGGGCCCCCGGGAGTCAAAAATTAAAACACAATGGGGCCAGCATACTCGCCGCGCGGGGCGCCACACAAAAACCCGCCCGGCGGGATCGGGGGCCGCGGGAGAACCGGAAAAACCACCCAAAAAAACCACAACCCAACCCCACAACAACCCACACCACACACCCCGCCGTTCTCCCCGCGGGGCCCCCCCCACACCCCCACCCCCCCCCCCCGCCCGCCCCCACCCCCCCCCCCCCCCCCCCCCCCCCCCCCCCCCCCCCCCCCCCCCGGCGCCGGGCCGCCCCGCCGCGGCGCCCACGCCCCGCGACGGAAAGCAAAAAAAAAATCCAAAACAACACAAAACAAACCCACACACCCCGCAAACACGCGGAGAAGAAAAACCCCCCCCCCGCCCCCCGGGGGCCGCGCCCCCCCCCCCAGCCGGCGGCCCCCCGCCCCCCACACACCCCCCCCCGCCCACCCCCCCCCAGAAAACCACAACACAACAACAAACAAACAAAAAAAAAAAAAAAAAAACAAAACCAACACACACCACCACCACCCAAAAAAAACCAAAGAAAGCAGGCAAAGGGCGGAAAATCACTGAAAACAGCTACCTACGTTTACTACACACATGCGGCAACAAAAACCTCCCAAAGCATCTGCATTTTGCTCATATTTCGATCACGCGACGACGTAGATCAATTTTCCTCTCGATTGATGGAACCGCTCCGTTGCACAGTGAGCGAGATTAGGTTGGCATTTCGACCAAAAAAAGTTGATTTTCTCTCAATTTTTCTCAAACCCGTGATGGTAACGAACTCACAATTTGAGACCAACCCAAAGCTTATACCCAATTTTATTTTATACAAATCAGACTTCATTTGTCAAAGCCATTTTGACCGATTCCCCCCATTCTGCATCCACTGTTTGTGTTTAGTGCAACAACAAAAAAAAACATGTTTACAAATCTACTGATTTGTTGCAACCCACCCACTCGAGCCGAAGCAGTAATATTTATAGTACCCGACCCAACCGGATGGGCTGGTTTGAATCAAAATGAGGCGTTTCGTACTGCACGAAAGATTTTCCCGGAGCAGAGGGCGACGGTCCAAAAAACAAAAACCCCTAATAAGATTCTTATTAGCGTAATCTTCTGACATACGAGCAACATCCAAAGAGTCAAATTTCTGATTACGAAACACTTAATTTGAAGGAGACCTTGGCAAATATCAAATATCAATTAAAGCAATAACACTAGTTCCATGTTCGCGATGTCGAAATTTCCTCTGGCTAGGTATGATTGCATCCCAAAGGGAAACGATTTAAAGTGACAGTATAGTAATAAATGGATTGCCATTAAAGTTTCCAACCACAGCCAATTAGCGGAGAGGAATTACTACTCGGATCGACGTTCTGATGGAGTGGGATCAGCGATGTAGGTATGTCAAATTAGTGAGCAAAGCGTTTGATTTCCGTTCAGCAAATTTACGCGACGTGCATTATTAGGTAAGCGGAAACCATAGCAACCACACAAGTCATCCTGGGAAAATGGGATTTATGAGAAAGTTCATGCTTGCTTCGAGTTGCAGAATGAGTCTACTGCATCTATGACATTTCTGTTAACGTACATCTCTGAAATTTTTTTTCGAAATCAGCCGATTTTTTGTAGACGGATCTAAATAGACACATAAGTAGTGCAACTGGATCTTTACCGGATAAAGGTTATCGACCATGTTATGTTTGACATTTGAATCAAATTGGTTGGAATAGCAAGTAGCAAATCATCACGCTGGCGACTTGAAAGTACACACGGTATTAGATTTCCGTTAGAAAAATTAGTTTTTTACGATAACGTTTTACGCAACGTTGTAACGAAAACCGCTAGATAATTTATTTTTGGAAACATGATGCGTAGTTGCCTCTCACCCCAGTCGGTTTGGAATCAAATCCTGTCAGCGCTGTTGGGATTTTATGAGACGAAAAATCTCTGATCACGTCGTTCTTCGGAAGGGATGTAATGCCGTTGGTCCCAGCCCTTGTGTTGATGGGTTCGATATGTAGAGTCTAGGTCATCTAAAGATGAGCGCTTCGTTGGGTGGAGAACGCGATGGAGGAAGGTGGAACGAAATGGTGGCGGGCACATTCAGAAGATGATAACCCTTTTCGAGGGTTTTCGCCATCAAATTTGCAACTGCCCCCAGCCAGAAACGAAATACATCCACACGTGCTACGATCGGGTTCTCCGATATCGAAACGAAAAGCTTCAATTTGTACACCTGTTGCTGATGATGAACAGAGACCAGATACTTTAGTATCGCATAACAGCCAATTTGAACCGATCTACACCAACAACCAGGTCGCTGGGGCAACTCAAATTGTATGATTGTGGTTTATCATTGGGAAGAAATGCATTTGTTAATGATGCGTGAAAGCCGATACAGACTATTGCTGATGAATTTTCAGGAAATACTTGCTTCTCAAAAGTATGTAAAGACTGTAACCGAAAAAAATGGGACACACAAAAATTGTCGCCAAAAAAATCATTTTTGGTCGGATTTTTTCAAGAATAAACTACAGCATTATGGCTAGGTTTCTACTTCATTGGTTTATTGGATCTTTTCTACATGACCGAATGCCCGTACTTTGCCCCTGACACCACTTATAAGGTATTGGGCAATAGTTGGGTCAGCTTCTTTTGATACTTATACCCACTGGTTCTTCAAAGCCAAACAACATTGTTATCTCTGTAGCAGTCTAACACCAGCCGCGCGTAGTGGCAGGATGCCAAATCCAGTTAAAATAGCCTCTCGCCTCCGTCATACCGCAGGAAGGGCAGCAGGCGCTTCTGAAGGCACTTGTCTAGTTCGGCTCATCTCTTCATACCCACAGATGGCCTGCCAAGAACTTAAGAACTTTTAGACGAATTTGTTCGCTTTCTTGTTCCTTACCTCTTCAGGAACGGCAAACCATAATATGGAAACGTAACAAACGTCACGACGCACCTCGGTTCCGTCAGCTCTCGAGCTTCCTGGCGCGGGTTTTGGCTACCGTGTTTTGTTTATCGTTTCGGTTTGGTGCCTGGAGGCCGGCATGTTTCATCGTTTTATCGCCAAACCAGATGGAAACCTCCACCTTCTTCGCAACATCGCGGATAGAAAGGTTCTGTCAAAAATCGGTTTTCTGCCGCTACCTGACCGCCGCTGAGTCATCTGGGTCTCCTTGAGTGACTTCACTAACCGGGACACCGTTGAATGATGGAATCCCAGGTGCTTTCTGATCCATCTGTGGGACGCAGTCGAATTTTCTACAACCATCACGGTCACGACAGATTGTTGCCAACAAAACATTACACTTTTAGCTCTTAGTTTCTGTCAAATTTTCAACAATTTTACACACGCTAAAAGGTAACAAGCTAATCATTGTGTCTCATGTTTTTTTCTAGTACACTCTTTATATCTAAAGAAATCAAATATACCATAACAATAATGGTATTTGCTGGGAGCATCTTCTCAATAAACCGCCAGATAGAACAATTGATCTGAGATAGGTCCAATGTTGATTGGCTGTCCTTGTGAAACTGTACTAATGGGAAAAAATACAGTAAGCGAAGTATATCTGAGTCGCTGCAGCTGGAATTTCTATAAATACCCAAAATTATAAATTTCACCAACTATAGGAACTCTCAGCTTGTGTAGAAAACGGATCCAGCGCTCTGATATGTGGAAGTGATTTGTCAACTTGCCAATCGTAATAAGATTCACACAAACTTGAGTGACTCCACTTTTGTGAGGAAAACGACTCAATTTTGAGTTCAGCAGAGCGTTCGTCAATATTGCGACATAGAGAACTGGATGCATCGAAATTAGAACTTAACTACTCAAACCCATTTATCGCCTATTTTTTTATTTTCATTCGAATCGTTTTTGTCATAAAACAGCCATATTTTAAGAAAATATGATCCGAACTTTAAGGCTAGTATGCAGCTCAAAAGTAATGTGCATTAGAACAGGACAAGTAATGGTCAAGAAATGCTTTTACTGTAGCAATTACTTAGCTTGTATGCAGGAAAGGAGGGCCAACTTCGCAACGTTAGTAACGCCTGCCCATGTAATCTAAATGGGGCTTTCACTTTTCCTTGCGGAATTATATTCTGTTTGATTATTCCGCAAGGAAAACTGACATGTCACCCATACTAAAGCAGTTGTCAAAAATACTTCGGTAGAAATGGCAAAAATTACTTCAGGTCCTTATTTGCCAGCTGCACACTGGCTTTAAACGAGAACGAGAACGTAACCTAGAATTAAGGTGTAAGGAGGTGCTCACATGTTCCTGTGGTTTACTAATCTTCACTATGCCTTACAACATCCGGCCATGTCAGCCAAAAAACCCTTTCTTTGTACCATGATGTTAGTCTTTTGATTGAATTGTGTAGTTCACTATTGTTCGGATTAGAGGACTAAAAAAGAAAACTTCTCTGAAGCGATTTTGCGGATACGCTCAAAGCTGTAACGATATAATGCATTGTAGAATTCATGGCATTTGAGGTTAGGTTTCATAATCGCTTACATTAATTTTGCCCTTACTTTGTTCCCTCCCAACTGTCTCACACTTAGGCCCTATGATCTCTGGATCCCACTGTAGGGATTTTATTATTAACCCGCTAAATAATTCAATAATAATAAGGCTTACATTCGTATAAACAGGCAGAATTCTGATCCGGATATCTAGTATTCACCTCCGACAAAGCAACAGCCGCTCAACCTGACACGTTATCGAAATATTAATAAATAGTTCTCAACCTATACAATTTACAATTCCGCTTACTAACTACCGAAATAGACCTCGCTATCTTTATGGCCTGCCGCGCCAACTGGAGGATATGTTTCCGAAAAGATAAACCACCACAGGAATATTTGGTTGGTTAAAATTTTCTTTAATGTGAACGAAATTTAAATGTAATAATTCAATTCCATAATTGTTTTCTTACGTTTAGTGCCTCCTCGTAACTCGTCTACCACAATTCCTTTCCTAGATCCTTCTCCTATTATCGACAGAACTGCATGTGCATGGAATTATAGGAATAACAAATTTAGGATAAGTTTAACTGAATTTATTGCATGCTTAGGTCTTTTGTTCTTACCCGAATTAGAATAGTTAATTGTAGAATAAGCAATTTTAGGGGTTATATAAATTAAACCTTACTCAACCTTACAGAACAGTGATCGCAAAACACAATAGCTTCTCAAATCAATTCACTTCTGATGATCCAGCATATTGACCTATCTATTCAAATGTCAGTGTGAGATCTATTGTGTTGAAGTCGACTAAAGCAGGGAGTTGTGATAAAGGTGCGCACCGTCCGAGGGACGTCACACTCCCCCCGGTATGTGGACCTGGTCTTCCGGTTCCGCTTACTCCACCTCGCGCCGAATACCGCTAGCTTCACTGTAGGTCGTTCGTAGACTCCATGTGCTGTTTGCACGGTAGTAGTGAGCTACGAGTTTGTCCTCCACTACTGGTCACTCCAATGATCCGTCCCTTGGGCCAACAGTTTCTGGGGTGCTCATGATCCACAATTACTACAATATCACCTACCTCAAGAGGTTTTACGTTCTCCTGCCATTTTGTGCGCCGTGGGAGGTCCCTGACCCAGCGTCTCCAAAACAGATTCGCCAACCACTGAGACGTCGGAACTCTTCGCTGTGTTCGATTCATACGTCGTCAACGGCTTCGAACCATCAGTTAACCCAAAAGAAAGTGATTGCGTGTTAGCGCTGGCGCCGCCTCGTCGTCAATGGGCACGTGTGTCAGTGGACGCGTGATAAGCAAGCCTTCGATTTCCGTCAGCGCATTTCTCAGCTCCTCATCCGTTGCCCGCCGTGCATATAGTACTTCAGCTAGGTTCCGTTAGACCGATTGTACTAGACGTTCCCAACTACCTCCCATATACGGTCGCGCTAGTGGGTTAAACTGCCAAGTCGTGGATGAAGTGACGAACTCACGCATTAGTCGGTTTTGGTCGATAGCTTCATAAATCTGCTTAAGCGCCTGGTTTGCACCCACGAAGTTCGTACCCCTGTCACTGTACACACTACCAAAATGTCATGTAAATTTCTGTCCCCTGAGACCGACACATGCAAGCGTCCTTTTGCACATAAGAATGAGTTGAAAGAGATGAGAAAATAAATCCAATCAAACCCATTTTTCATAGAATTGCGTATGTGTTGGTTTCATGAGACATAATTTTACACGAAGTCTTTGTTTACGTTCCCGAACTTTTTACAAACATGAATTACGTCTCGTGTAAAATTCATAATTTCTAAGTGTGTAGAAGCTGACAGGCGTTCCTCTCCGTGCCGTGAAGTTTCTCAATGCCATTATGGAGGGACTGGGTGGCGAGGGGGGGGCTTCTTCGGGGGGGCGGTCTTAGTGGAGAAGTAGTAAAACTCCCCTTTTTTTTTGGGCTGGCATTCTTGGGGAAAAAAAACAAGGTGAGGGGCGGGGGGGGGGGGGCGGGTTGGGGGGTTGCGGTGTAGGAATTTCTCATGATAGTAGGCTAGGAGTAGTGAAGTAACTGGGTGCTTTGGTGGAAGAAAACTGGATCACTATGCAAATATGTGCAAACATCGGTTCTACCTTTCATCCTCAATACGCCTGATGCATCTAAGAATGGGGAGAGCTTCTACAGGAGACTCGTTTTTTGAATTCGTTTTACTGATGCTGCTTTTGTTTCTAAGATAGCGACTTCATCCTGGTATACGTCCCGTTGCGATCGTCGGTAATGGAGTTCTTCTGCTCTACGAAGTTCTTCTTGCGATAGCGGCCCAGTGATGAGTGCATCCTTCCTACGACGTCTCTGAAGATTCAAGCTAAAACGAAAGACGTAGCCAGTCACTGCTAACAATCGGCGCCAACTCGAACATTTGTTTACGTCGATAGTCGGCTCTGGAATTTGAAAGTGGATAAGAATACTGGGCCTCATCTCTTCCATGGTAAACATGGACTTCTTTTGGAGTGTGAGCCATGCTTCTTCTCCTTGCATAAAAAAATCGGGCCCCTTGAACCACCTACTTTTCGATGATAAATCGGGTCGATCTTGCCATCTAGTTCCGTCATCGGCTACGTTAGATCGGGTTGGAACCCATCTCCACTCTTGATTATCTGTGGACTCCAAAACTTCGCTAATTCTCAAACCGACGAAAGCATTGTAGCGTTTGTGGTCAGCTTGAAGCCAGCATAGAACGTTTCTTGAATCGGTCCAAAATGTACGCTTAGAGATTACCATCGTCAGGTTTCGCGTAACGCTTGCTAACAATCGGCACCCATGAACTGCGGCTTGCAGCTCTTAGCGTGGGATAGAAGTGTATTTTATCGGTGCTACTCTAGTCTTGGCTCCAACTAGAGAACATTCTACCTGGTCACTCTGGTCTCAAATCGCAAGAACACAGCCGCTGTCATGGCACTTGCGCTTGCAACGACGAAAATGTGCATTTCGATCGTTGCAGCTTCTATCAACGATACGATTTGCCGATAACACCTTGGAACTCGTAGATTCTCTAACTCTGGGAGCAGACGCAGCCAATTACGCCATCTTTCAAACAAATGTTCAGGAATGTGCTCATCCCAATAAATGTTTGCACGTCATACCTCTTGGAGTAGAATTTTAAGCAGGATTAAGAAGTGATCGATGAGTCCTAAGGGATCATAGATGGTCATCAATCAATGTGCGAAGGATATCCCGTTTTGTTGGGCATCCTTCGAGCAGTGCAGAATCAAATGCATCCCAGCTTGTTCATCACAGGTAAAAATGTGATAGGTGTGACTTGTCAAAGAGTTTCTCGCTGTCCATCCACCGTGTATCGTCCAGCCGCGATTAGTTTTTACGGCAATGCGTTACTTCGGGCAGCAACGAACCACTTTGAGCTAAATGAGCTAGCTGATTTATTTCCTTTATGGCAACTTCCGAAAGAGTATTAACGTATTTCTCCTTCCGAATGGCTCGAAACTCCTGGTTCTTGATACTGCGGCACTGAGGCTCAAAAACCACATTCACATCCTCCACTAGGTTGTAAATCCATCGACTGAATGTAGACAGCTTCACCTTTTTTAACTTCCTTTTGTGACGCACCCAGTCTAGTCTAATTTGTGGTGGCAGTTTCTTGACAAATTCCTTCAACAGGGTCGTATCACACATATACTCCTTCTCCCCGCAAGTTTCTATCGTAGCGCAAAGATTTTGTACGTCCAGGGCATAGTCGATCAGCTTGTCCATCGCGTCCGGCTTGATGGTAGGCATTGAAATGATTTTCTCCTTCAAATACTCTATGATCGGCTTCTGTATATCCACACATGGCCGTCGTGTCCTTGTTCGTCGATAAAAACATTGGCCATTTCTCCGGATTACCACTGAATTTGGGTAGCTCGCGGGGAACAACCTGTCGTGCCGCTAGCTCGTCCTTGGACAATTTTCTTTTGCTTCGCAAAGATTGTTGTAGCTTGCTGCTTCCACAGTTTGTAATTTTCCTGATCGGTGTTTTCATCGGTTTTCGTTGTCTACCATATGTGTTTTCTCCACCGGACTGTAATTCCAGATCACTATCTTCAAGTTCCGAGTCTTCGCTATCCGATTCAACGTCGGACGTATTTTCCTCACTTGAGACATCAGTGTTTACTTCATTCCGGGAATTAACTACGCTTACTTCTTTATTCCACAAATGCGATTCGTCTGCATGGTTGTCGTTACGATGCTTCAACCAATGCTCCACTTCACGATGTGTTATCTGCTGATCAACGGCGGACTTCCAGTGGCTTCCAGATCCGCCATCTCCTTCAATACACTAAACTTCTTCATCGAAAATTCTCGCTTACGACGCATCTCTTCTTGCATTAACGCTTCCTCAGCTTCGATTTGTTGCAGTTCCACGTCCAGGTCTACTAGCAGCTGTGATAGGAACATCATCACGTTTTGCATCCACCTCCTCACCTTCAATATTTTTCGCTCCGCCTTAGCGGTTTCCTTTTTCGCCCTTTTTGCTCCTGCAGATCGAGTGGTTATCTTCCGTAATGTTAACGTCAATTTCTTCTGTGTAGCGCTCTTCCGTTTAGATGTCTTACCCTTGGTTGCTTTCGCGGTACCGCATTTCAAGCAGGTCCAAGTGTAATTCTCGATATTATCGGAAATATCCACACACGAGAAATGATGCTTCACATTACACACATCGCACTGCACCATACACTCAACGTCCGGTTTATCGCATAACGTACAACTTTTCTGAGCCACCCGCGGGGTGGCCGTATGCACAGGGTAGGGGGGATTTGGCAAAATGGGGGTCGAACTTGCACCGACGTTTCCTTTTGCGTCTTTGACGATCTGTTTGTTGGCTGAGTTCGGACTGGGAGAAGACTTGTGCTGCTTACCTTTCGCTCTATCATGCCTGAATCTGACATCATTTTTTGGTTAAACGAAATTTTAATATGGCTTGCCGCGCCAACTGGAGGATATGCTTCCGAAAAGATGAACCACCACGGGAATATTTGGTTGGTTAAAATTTCCTTTAAGGTGAACAAAATTTAAATGCAATAATTAAATTTCATAATCCTTACAATAACAGTTTCTCTTGTATGCTCTCCGTAAATTAGGCTGCACAGCATTTCCTTGAAGAGCCAATTCCATAATCCTTATACTAACAGTTTCTCTTGTATGCTCTCCGTAAATTATGCTGGACAGCATTTCCACTTCCGTCTTACGAAGCACGATGTATGCTTATTGACATTCAAACTCTAAAGAACGAAGAGAATTTGCTATGATCTCTTTTGTTAACGATATTGTATCACATCGCATTTCCTCCCTTAACTTATTATGTAGTCTAAATTTCTACACCCCCTCGCGGCATTTGAGGAATCGGAACTTGTTTGCGTTAAATACCAATCGGACAAACTATGCGGAATTTGGACCAATTAATGATGTCTCTCTATAATCTGCATTGTGAATCAATTGACTTAACAATGTCACGTACTAAGCTAAGACATTATTTTATTTCTAGGCGATCTTTAAGAAGATAGAACCAAGTGCCTCCTTGTAACTCGTCTACCACAATTCGTTTCCTAGATCCTTCTCCTATTATTGACAGTACTGCATGACCATGGAATTATAGCAATAACAAATTTAGGATAAGTTTAACTGAATTCATTGCATGCTTAGGTCTTTTGTTCTTACTCGAATTAGAATAGTTAATTATAGAATAATCAATTTTAGGGGTTATATAATAACGACCGCCAATGTTAAACGATAGCTTTAAGATTAATAGAATAAGTTAATTTTGAACTGCATAAATTGAATACGTTAATTTTAAACTGCATGAAGAAATCTTAGATACTAACTTTATTTACTTAACCGTTAATTTATCAAATACTCAAATATAAGTTAAACCTTACTCGACCTTACAGAACACTGATCGCAAAACACAATAGCTTCTCAAATCAATTCACTTCTGATGATCCAGCATATTGACCTAAAGGGTGTCCACGATGAAATTGCCACACACAAAATTGATTCGCAAAATTCGAGTTTTCATCCGATTGCCATCAAATTTTCAGGGATTGAGAAATAACTATTAAACTTCATTTTACCATTTTACTCGTATTTTATTTACAGTCCATACGCAAATGCCCGCACCTTGGCCTTAACCCCGGCCATAAGATTCTGCACAACCTGTGAATCAACCGTTTTTTGCATGTAAACCCATACTTTCTTCAGTTCCTCGACTGTCTTCACTACCTTAGGTCGTTTAAGAAGGTGCTGCTTCATAATCCCCCAGTACTTCTCGATGGGGCGGAGCTCCGGAGTGTTGGGAGGGTTGAACATTTTCGGCACGAAATTGACATTATTGTCCGCATACCACTTCAGCACGTCCTTGGAGTAGTGGCATGAGGCCAAATCCGACCAGAAGATTGTTGGGACGTTGTGGGCCTTCAGGAGAGGAAGCACTCTGGAGGCACTCTTTTATGTACACCTGTCCGTTCATCGTGTCCTGGGTCACGAAAGGTGCACTCCGCTTCCCGCACGTGCAGATGGCTTGCCAAACCAGGAATTTCTTCGCAAATTTGGACATCTTCTGAGTGCGGACATGCTCCGGAACGCTGAACTTATCCTTGGCCGTGAAAAACAGGTTGCCGGGGATCTGTTTGAAGTCGGCCTTCACATATGTTTCGTCGTCCATGATGCAGCATTCAACTTTCGTCAGCATGTTGAGGTACAACTTCCTGGCACGGGTTTTGGCGGACTTGTTCTGCTTCTCGTCGCGATTAGGGGCCTTTTGTACCTTGAACGTGCGAAGCCTAGCCTTAGTTTTGGCCTTCTGGACAAAACTTCGGCTTAGGTGCAGCTTCTTAGCCACATCCCGAACGGAGGCGTTCGGATTTCGGTTGAAGGCCCCAACTACGCGGTTGTGATTTTTGGTGTTGTACGGAATACTTTTTCCTTCACTTCTGGGCTTCCGATCGGTGGTCAACCGTTCCTTGAACCGCTTAATCACTCGCGACACCGTGGAATTCGCGATTCCCAACGTTTTAGCGATGGAACGATGCGAGAGATCCTTGTTCTCGTGATGAATGCGCAAGATTTTATCACGCACGAGCTGTTCTTTCGACTCCATTTCCGCGAGTTTTGATCACAGGACTTTAAAACTTGCAGGATGTAAATAATGCACTATGAACTCACACCCACACTCACTCCACCCAAATTTTCATTTAATTCTACCCAACGGTTAAAAAGTTAGAGCAATTTCATAGTGTGGCAATTTCATCGTGGACACCCTTTATCTATTCAAATGTCAGTGTGAGATCTATTGTGCTAAAGTCGACTAAAGCAGGGAGTTCTGATAAAGGTGCCCGTCCGAGGGACGTCACAATCTTTATCCTCTAAATACAAAAAATACTGATAGCAAACTTAAAGAATACTTTTCTACGAATCAACTTGTAGATATAATCCAACGAAAATAAATTTTCACTTAGCAAATTATCCGCAATGCCGTTTATGCCTTTCGCCGTGACAATGACTCACCTCGCGTTCTTGTCATTCTCGCTATGCCGGGGGTTAAGTTCAGTAATTGCATGATCATTGCATTACAATCATACTCTGTATCCAGAAAGTCGATAAATGTCCAATAATAAAAAAAAACAGCCCAGTGGTCTGCAAAATGGTGAGTAGACAACTGGGATGGAGCGTACGTCCCCGCAACATAGCACTGGTCCTCAAAAGTTCCTACCTCATGCTTCCACGGGTCAAGAGATGACAAAGACCGCCAGCTAAGGGTTGCGTACTTAGCTGGTAGTGCACCTCCTTGGTGGACAGACGCTCGGAACGCACCTCCTCAATCTAGCTGAAGTCAGAAGGACGACAGTGCCCAGGCTGCACTACCAGCTAAGTACGCAACCCTTAGCTGGCGGTCTTTGTCATCTCTTGACCCGTGGAAGCATGAAGTAGGAACTTGTGAGGACCAGTGCTATGTTGCGGGGACGTACGCTCCATCCCAGTTGTCTACTCACCATTTTGCAGCCCACTGGGTTGTTTTTTTTTTCTTATTGGACATTTATCGACTTTCTGGATACAGAGTATGATTGTAATGCAATGATCATGCAATTACTAAACTTAACCCCCGGCATAGCGAGAATGACAAGAACGCGAGGTGAGTCATTGTCACGGCGAAAGGCATAAACGGCATTGCGGATAATTTGCTAAGTGAAAATTTATTATCGTTGGATTATATCTACAAGTTGATTCGTAGAAAAGTATTGTTTAAGTTTGCTATCAGTATTTTTTGTATTTGGAGGATAAAGATTGTGACGTCCCTCGGACGGGCACCTTTATCACAACTCCCTGGTTTAGTCGACTTTAGACGCTCTTGCATTATCATTGCCACGAAGGAAACAAAAAAAATAAAATTATTAAACAACACTTGGGAATTCCATAGATGATCTGAAATTATACACCGTATAAAGAATACTTCAATTTTTTGTGGTAGGGTAAGATTTCAGCATGCCACCTTCCTACATCGCGTTGGTGGGACTGCTTCCTAAGGTATAGCTGACGCGATACAGCGTTTATTACTCAACCGCTGGATGCCAGGACAGACGCTGTTTAAGCTGCACCTCCTTGGTGGACAGACGCTCGGAACGCACCTCCTCAATCTAGCTGAAGTCAGAAGGACAACAGTGCCCAGGCTGCACTACCAGCTAAGTACGCAACCCTTAGCTGGCGGTCTTTGTCATCTCTTGACCCGTGGAAGCATGAGGTAGGAACTTTTGAGGACCAGTGCTATGTTGCGGGGACGTACGCTCCATCCCAGTTGTCTACTCACCATTTTGCAGCCCACTGGGCTGTTTTTTTTTTATTATTGGACATTTATCGACTTTCTGGATACAGAGTATGATTGTAATGCAATGATCATGCAATTACTGAACTTAACCCCCGGCATAGCGAGAATGACAAGAACGCGAGGTGAGTCATTGTCACGGCGAAAGGCATAAACGGCATTGCGGATAATTTGCTAAGTGAAAATTTATTTTCGTTGGATTATATCTACAAGTTGATTCGTAGAAAAGTATTCTTTAAGTTTGCTATCAGTATTTTTTGTATTTAGAGGATAAAGATTGTGACGTCCCTCGGACGGGCACCTTTATCAGAACTCCCTGCTTTAGTCGACTTTAGCACAATAGATCTCACACTGACATTTGAATAGATAAAGGGTGTCCACGATGAAATTGCCACACTATGAAATTGCTCTAACTTTTTAACCGTTGGGTAGAATTAAATGAAAATTTGGGTGGAGTGAGTGTGGGTGTGAGTTCATAGTGCATTATTTACATCCTGCAAGTTTTAAAGTCCTGTGATCAAAACTCGCGGAAATGGAGTCGAAAGAACAGCTCGTGCGTGATAAAATCTTGCGCATTCATCACGAGAACAAGGATCTCTCGCATCGTTCCATCGCTAAAACGTTGGGAATCGCGAATTCCACGGTGTCGCGAGTGATTAAGCGGTTCAAGGAACGGTTGACCACCGATCGGAAGCCCAGAAGTGAAGGAAAAAGTATTCTGTACAACACCAAAAATCACAACCGCGTAGTTGGGGCCTTCAACCGAAATCCGAACGCCTCCGTTCGGGATGTGGCTAAGAAGCTGCACCTAAGCCGAAGTTTTGTCCAGAAGGCCAAAACTAAGGCTAGGCTTCGCACGTTCAAGGTACAAAAGGCCCCTAATCGCGACGAGAAGCAGAACAAGTCCGCCAAAACCCGTGCCAGGAAGTTGTACCTCAACATGCTGACGAAAGTTGAATGCTGCATCATGGACGACGAAACATATGTGAAGGCCGACTTCAAACAGATCCCCGGCAACCTGTTTTTCACGGCCAAGGATAAGTTCAGCGTTCCGGAGCATGTCCGCACTCAGAAGATGTCCAAATTTGCGAAGAAATTCCTGGTTTGGCAAGCCATCTGCACGTGCGGGAAGCGGAGTGCACCTTTCGTGACCCAGGACACGATGAACGGACAGGTGTACATAAAAGAGTGCCTCCAGAAGCGGCTGCTTCCTCTCCTGAAGGCCCACAACGTCCCAACAATCTTCTGGTCGGATTTGGCCTCATGCCACTACTCCAAGGACGTGCTGAAGTGGTATGCGGACAATAATGTCAATTTCGTGCCGAAAATGTTCAACCCTCCCAACACTCCGGAGCTCCGCCCCATCGAGAAGTACTGGGGGATTATGAAGCAGCACCTTCTTAAACGACCTAAGGTAGTGAAGACAGTCGAGGAACTGAAGAAAGTATGGGTTTACATGCAAAAAACGGTTGATTCACAGGTTGTGCAGAATCTTATGGCCGGGGTTAAGGCCAAGGTGCGGGCATTTGCGTATGGACTGTAAATAAAATACGAGTAAAATGGTAAAATGAAGTTTAATAGTTATTTCTCAATCCCTGAAAATTTGATGGCAATCGGATGAAAACTCGAATTTTGCGAATCAATTTTGTGTGTGGCAATTTCATCGTGGACACCCTTTAGGTCAATATGCTGGATCATCAGAAGTGAATTGATTTGAGAAGCTATTGTGTTTTGCGATCAGTGTTCTGTAAGGTCGAGTAAGGTTTAACTTATTTGAGTATTTGATAAATTAACGGTTAAGTAAATAAAGTTAGTATCTAAGATTTCTTCATGCAGTTTAAAATTAACGTATTCAATTTATGCAGTTCAAAATTAACTTATTCTATTAATCTTAAAGCTATCGTTTAACATTGGCGGTCGTTATTATATAACCCCTAAAATTGATTATTCTATAATTAACTATTCTAATTCGAGTAAGAACAAAAGACTTAAGCATGCAATGAATTCAGTTAAACTTATCCTAAATTTGTTATTGCTATAATTCCATGGTCATGCAGTACTGTCAATAATAGGAGAAGGATCTAGGAAACGAATTGTGGTAGACGAGTTACAAGGAGGCACTTGGTTCTATCTTCTTAAAGATCGCCTAGAAATAAAATAATGTCTTAGCTTAGTACGTGACATTGTTAAGTCAATTGATTCACAATGCAGATTATAGAGAGACATCATTAATTGGTCCAAATTCCGCATAGTTTGTCCGATTGGTATTTAACGCAAACAAGTTCCGATTCCTCAAATGCCGCGAGGGGTGTAGAAATTTAGACTACATAATAAGTTAAGGGAGGAAATGCGATGTGATACAATATCGTTAACAAAAGAGATCATAGCAAATTCTCTTCGTTCTTTAGAGTTTGAATGTCAATAAGCATACATCGTGCTTCGTAAGACGGAAGTGGAAATGCTGTCCAGCATAATTTACGGAGAGCATACAAGAGAAACTGTTAGTATAAGGATTATGGAATTGGCTCTTCAAGGAAATGCTGTGCAGCCTAATTTACGGAGAGCATACAAGAGAAACTGTTATTGTAAGGATTATGAAATTTAATTATTGCATTTAAATTTTGTTCACCTTAAAGGAAATTTTAACCAACCAAATATTCCCGTGGTGGTTCATCTTTTCGGAAGCATATCCTCCAGTTGGCGCGGCAAGCCATATTAAAATTTCGTTTAACCAAAAAATGATGTCAGATTCAGGCATGATAGAGCGAAAGGTAAGCAGCACAAGTCTTCTCCCAGTCCGAACTCAGCCAACAAACAGATCGTCAAAGACGCAAAAGGAAACGTCGGTGCAAGTTCGACCCCCATTTGCCAAATCCCCCCTACCCTGTGCATACAGCCACCTCGCAGGTGGCTCAGAAAAGTTGTACGTTATGCGATCAACCGGACGTTGAGTGTATGGTGCAGTGCGATGTGTGTAACGTGAAGCATCATTTCCCGTGGGTGTGGACATTTGAGACAATATCGAGAATTACTCTTGGACCTGCTTGAAATGCGGTACCGCGAGAAGCAACCAAGGGTAAGACATCTAAACGGAAGAGCGCTACACAGAAGAAATTGACGTTAACATTACGGAAGATAACCCCACTTGATCTGCAGGAGCAAAAAAGGGCGAAAAATGAAACCGCTAAGGCGGAGCGAAAAATATTGAAGGTGAGGAGGTGGATAAAAAATGTGATGATGTTCCTATCACGGCTGCTAGTAGAAACAGAAATGTTGTGCAGCCAACAAAAGCTCACCCGGATGTGGAACTGCAACAAATCGAAGCTGAGGAAGCGTTAATGCAAGAAGAGATGCGTCGTAAGCGAGAATTTTCGATGAAGAAGCGTTTAGTGTATTGAAGGAGATGGCGGATCTGGAAGCCACTCGGAAGTCCGCCGTTGATCAGCAGATAACACATCGTGAAGTGGAGCATTGGTTGAAGCATCGTAACGACAACCATGCACACGAATCGCATTTGTGGAATAAAGAAGTAAGCGTAGTTAATTCCCGGAATGAAGTAAACACTGATGTCTCAAGTGAGGAAAATACGTCCGACGTTGAATCGGATAGCGAAGACTCGGAACTTGAAGATAGTGATCTGGAATTACAGTCCGGTGGAGAAAACACATATGGTAGACAACGGGCTGCAAAATGGTGAGTAGACAACTGGGATGGAGCGTACGTCCCCGCAACATAGCACTGGTCCTCACAAGTTCCTACTTCATGCTTCCACGGGTCAAGAGATGACAAAGACCGCCAGCTAAGGGTTGCGTACTTAGCTGGTAGTGCAGCCTGGGCACTGTCGTCCTTCTGACTTCAGCTAGATTGAGGAGGTGCGTTCCGAGCGTCTGTCCACCAAGGAGGTGCAGCTCAAACAGCGTCTGTCCTGGCATCCAGCGGTTGAGTAATGAACGCTGTATCGCGTCAGCTATACCTTAGGAAGCAGTCCCACCAACGCGATGTAGGAAGGTGGCATGCTGAAATCTTACCCTACCACAAAAAATGGAAGTATTCTTTATACGGTGTATAATTTCAGATCATCTATGGAATTTCCAAATGTTGTTTAATAATTTTAAATTTTTTGTTTCCTTCGTGGCAATGATAATGCAAGAGCGTCTACAATTGCAGCTGGACATCAGTCTACAGACATGCAGACAGTACAAATATAATTGTTACTATCATTTTATATTATAACATCCCTTCACAATATTTTTAAAGCTATTTTCAGGTTCGCATTTATGCATCGTCGTAAGTTTTAGCCCACCTAACGCACGATATGTATTTGAAAAGATAGGATGGTTTTTGACGTTTTTGTTTAGAAAGGATCATACGACAAATTCTACTAAATAAAATTTCCAAAAAAGTTTAATAATTCAAAAACTAAAATTGTTTATGATCTCTCATTTTCTATTGCACAGATATAAAGAATTATTTATGGGCCCAGTAGAAAGCAAGAGTTATCGGAGAATTCAAATTTCATTTTTCTTTTTCTCTCTGTTTTTTTTTCTTTTTTGTGGATTTATCAAGCTTCCGTTTTTGGGCAGTAATCATAATCATATGAAATTTATTTCGGCTAATTGTTTGCTTAAATTTTCTTTGCTATTCTGCTTGGCTGCCCGGTGATCAACTTTCTTTCATTATATCACTTTGGACATTTTCGCCATTTCAGAGTTTCAATCATCTAACATCACAGCAGAAGAGACAAATAGTTGCATTTAATTTTTATGTGTATACTATTACAACATCGTATTGTTTTCATCATATCATCATTATATATATATATATATATATATATATATATATATATATATATATATATATATATATATATATATATTAGTATATCATATTATTAATATTTACTAAAAGATTAATAATAATACTTAAATTTCATTTGCTTCAAGTTTACAAGGAAATTGATTCCAGATAGTATGTACAGATATTTTATTTCATTGTATGTAAAGGTGTTTTTCTTTGAATTTAAATCATTGAATATTATTAAAATTAATAAATGCTCTTCAATTCTGCTGATTATGTCATGAATACATACATATTTTTTTGATTCATGTATAATTAAATGGTTTATGTTTTATTTAGTTGCAATAAGACCTTCACATTCCAGAGTTATATTCATCTGCCACTGATTGAGCTGTAAAGATGCACCAAGTTGCATATGATTATCATATGCCTATTATTACTATTTTAACTATTTCATCATATTATTTTATTTATAACCATATTTAAATTACAGGATGACGAATTCCAACCATGGCATATTTTAATTAAATATTATAGTATATTTCATTGCTCTATTACATACTGCATATATTGCATATTATGACATATTATGTACATTATATATAATAAATACTGGGTTGGGAGGGAGCATCAGGGTATCATTCAAGCTGAAATTGGACGATGGTTTGATTGACTGACTGAGTCTAGGAGGGAACGAGCATTATCATTTTCTTTATCCTACCGATTCGATTGCGATGCTGCGAATTCTACTCCAACAGTTTCAGTGAGAGTAACGCGCCCTTCTTAACAAGCCATCCTGTAGAAAGCTTAATAAGTATTGCGAATTGGGTTATTCGAATTGTTGGATCGTATCGTTGGAAGGAGATTCTTAATTTCCCGTGGATTTCGCGTGAGTGTCTCTGCTTACGGGTCCACCCCTCCGTTTTTGGCCCTTCATACAGCGATATTGTGAATTCAGACCGGTGGCTCAATTTGATCTTGCTATTAAGTGGAGCTGCATCCAAGCCACAATATTCCTCTAAGTGGTCGCAGTGGTTTTACGGCTCTATCCAAGCCAATGACATGAAGGGATGGTGGCTACCATACATACATACATACAATAAGAAAAAACAGTCCAGACCGGAGATCAATCTAAAGGAGGACCATGTTGAGAATCAATTAATAATTATTTCTCCAATGAAATACAAAAATCAATTCCATACATAAACATCAGTGCAAGTCAGCAATAACTAACACGCTGTTAAATTTTCTATTCACTCCCATTTGCATACGTTTATTCTCCGTTATTATCACATGTCACATGTACAATCAACTCAGCAAGTGATTTGCCTGTCTCTGCTGCTCATTCATCGTACTAAGAACTCTGAATACGTCATCATGGTGAAATATCGCCAACGATGACTTGCAGTTAGAAATGAAGATACAAAACTTACTGTGATAATGGTGGTGAAATTCGAGGAATAGCACAGTTTCACATTCAATCAGTGATGCTAACGCTTATCGGTCTTTCAATCGCACTTCCTTCGCTTTATTGAAAGATGTTGGCACCACTGTGCAAAACCCCTTTTATTTGCCAAGAATATAAGCGCCAATTCAAGGCCACAATGTTGTGATGGCGACCACGTCAGACACAAACCACCCGAGTAGTGGGCACTGGGAATCCACTGTATACAATTAAAATAAACACTCCGAACACCGGTCATCTATCGAGAGAGAAAAAAAAACATCGAGCACGTGCTGCAATTTGATTTCCCACCGGTTGGGGTTAGCGACATACGGGATTATTATCAGTACGAAAAGAAAATTGGTAACGATTTAAATGATGGCGATGATGACAATGACAATGATAAAACACTCACAAGTTTCCTGGTAAGTGTAAAATGTGTACAAAATGACAAGAGTACAGTTACACATTGGACCAATGCCTTTATTTTTATCTTACCTACTTCATCACGAAGTGTTCTACAATGACACTCATCAACATGTACCGGCTCGAGCCGAGACTAAGCTAGAGTAAGTGACACATGGTAACACAATTCCTCCCTCGGTACAACACCCAACGCATCGGTCATAAAGAGGAAAATTCGATGGAATGTGTCGTTTGAAAGTGAAAAGTGCCACCTTGCCGGCGTTTCATGACGGTCTGCCATAAATCATAACAGTGAAGAGTTATTCACAGCAGTGAGGCAATGCGTTTCGATATAGGTATCTATAGGTACCTTTCACAGCGGAGGCAAGGTTAGCTTCTTCTATCTACCTAGATTACCATCGGGTCTATCGGAAAAGTTGAAGAAAATGCTGTGTCACGTTTTACTTTGTTTTAAAACCGGGTCACAAGTCACTGACCACACAAAGTTAAAAAGTGAATAATCAGTTCTATCGTTTCAATTCAACATTAGCCCTTCAAACTTATAAGCATTGCGGTACAGATTTCAGAGTTAATGTTATGAATGTTGTTCGATTCGAGCGTCAAAACATCTGCGAACATTCACAGCACAGACAGGCAAGTTATTCACCCAGTTCGATTATAATTAGCATCAGTAATAAACAGAGAATTTGTAAACCACGAAGCGAACGATAAATACTTTATTACGAATCCTATTTCTGGACCTTATACAACACGAAGTCGATAATCACCAATCTTCAAACCGATGATATCTGCAGCACAAAAAAAAAGCAATTACATAAAATACATTTTTTTTAATCTAATACGGATCAGCCTATACGGTGTATTTCTTTTTCTGTGTAAACACGATTTGATTTGAGAACGTTTTATACCTGCCAGTGTATTAAGTAGTGATGTGTGGGCATACTCAAAAGATTGCTTCGACCGAATCAGTGATCGAACCCTTGACTTACTAGGTAACACCGAATCTAATAATGACAAAGCTATGTGAGGTATCTGTAAACATAAATAAAAATGTAAACATTTATCAGGTATTCATTGATCTGTTTACAAAACAAAAACACATATCTCTTGTGCTTTCCTGCAATGTTCACGTTTATGTTTATCAATTCCACTCGCCAATGTTGAGCATTAGTATACAACGCATATGCACACAGTTTGAAAGAATCGTGTAATTTTCTGCGTTATCTAAGGCACACAATGCTGGAATATTCATATATTTTTGAGATATTTAATGTAAATTTAATCCAGATATCACCTTAATCAGGTCTGTAGTATGGAAGATTACAAACAATTTCGTTGACTCTGCTTGCTTTGGCTTGCAATTGAACGAAGGGGAATTTTAGGTGTCTGTTGAAATTCATCATTTTTTTTCTGTACAGCAAAGAATATTCATTCACTCAAAAAAATCTACGCGTTGTTTCCACGTGAAACGCACGTAATTTTCGTCTACTGCCAAAAACCAGTAATAAACACGTGGAATTCACGTAAGAGCTTCGTGATTTCCACGTAAATCCACATTCTACATGAAAATCATATAAATGTTACGTGATTTTTAACGTACAATTCGCTGGCACGTAATGTTCACCTGATTTTACTGAAGAAGATTCGGTTACGTGTGCAGATGAAAGTTACGTGAAATCTCACGTGGAAACAACGTGTCGATTTTTTTGAGTGCTGTATCGGCTTAGATGTAAACAAAACACAACTATATCTAGGGTTTTTATTCATTAGGGCGAATCTAAAATTGAGAGACTCTCTCTTGCCTCGTTCTGTTTCATTAATTACAGCGCCATTATAAAACTATGGATTGATTTTTTTACACAGATCGCAAGCTAAGAGTCTGGCTAGCATATTGGACAAACAGCCAAACGAAAAATGTGAAAATGATGTAGCTGTTAGTGAAAGAGAAAGTAAACAGAGAGAGTCTCTCAATTGTAGATTCGCAATGAAAAAAAACCTAGATATCTTCTTTCACTTGTTTTTTAATAAATACAAAAAAGACCAAAAAAATAACGTTGGAGAATACATATACGTATTCTCGGCATTTGCAGGTAGCGACCGAAATATCTAAGAATAGGAACTCTACAGACCATATGCCTGAAAAAGACACCAAATAGGAACTTAATGATAAGTCGATGGTGACTCAAAAATATATTTATTCTAACTATGTCTTTTTTGGGTAGGCAAAAACCACGTTGGACGTGTAGAATCAGGAGATATACCTAGGAACTTATGAAGCTGGTGAAGTTGCTACCAAATGTAAGCAGTCTATGAACACTACACACAAAAAAGGAATGTTGTATTGATGAAAGTTTGCACTTTATTTCTGAAGTGTTCGTTTTTCATAAAATTAAAAGTAAAATGATCTACTACGAAAGTTATGTGTTTGATTTGAAAGCTTATTTTTTCGGTTCAGTGTGTAAATTTAAGTGTTTTCTTTTACCACTATCACAAAGCAAGTCCTCGTCGTCGTCTTTTGGAATTTTTCACTCGATCACGTTGTTACAGTACAAACAAATGGAAGAGAGTTTCAAATAAATTGCTCGGGATTATCAACTCAACTGGATGACGGCGGTAGAGATTTGAGATGACGATGCTTTCCTTGGGGCGGATAATAGCAATAATCTCTGTCTGAAGGATGGGTACGTTACTACATGAACGTTAAAGTTTAGTTGCATTAATCGTCCCACTTTTGTTTTTATTTACAGCTGTCACAAGCGATGGACGAACGGCAGCAGATGCCAGATGTAGCTCAGGTGTATTTGGGTGAAATTGTCCGCCATGGATCTCTCGTGATGGAAAACATTGGTTGAAAGTTCATTTGCAATAAAAATAATTTGCCTTCATTTTAAACAATGCCGCGATTAGATTTGTCAGTTCTACAATTCATTTGAAAATAAAAAAAAAATTATGTTAAACTATTTTTTGTTTCAATCCTAAAAGTACATTTTTATTTTACTTGCACGATACTTTCTGGATGAAAGTTTATTTTGTTATAAAAATAATTTGCTTTCTTTTTCAACGATGCCTAGGTTTGACAGTTCTGCAATTTGTTCTGAAAATTTCAACTTTTAAATGTAAAGAGCAGATTTTTTTTAAATTGACTGTTTGAAGGTTTTTGTTTTGAAATCAAACCGCTTTCTACGAAAAAGAACCAATGCAACTTTTCAATATTGGCAATGGTTTTATAATTTAAATAATCATTATTTTTGTGTGTGTATATGCACCACTCTAGATTTAGTCACTAATAGCTTCGGGCATCACCAATAACCATTATGAATCTCTTCTTGAACAAATTCAAATTAATTGCTATTATTATCATTAAATGAAATGCTATTATTATCATTAATTTAAATGCTATTATAATCATTATTCGATTATCAAAAACTAATTCATCGTCTACTACTTTAAGGGGTTAGTACCATCAATCAATATGAAACTAGCGATTTGAAATTGGTTCACTGTTGTAGAACCCTCGAGAGACGCGACGCGAGACAGGACACAACACTTATTGTTCTTACAAAAACGTAAAAAGGGGTTTAAATTTACCTTTTTAGTCCACCGGTTTCGGGCTAGATGTTGCCCATCTACAGGACGATGTCCGATGTCGGACTTCGTCCTGTAGATGGGCAACATCTAGCCCGAAACCGGTCGACTAAAAAGGTAAATTTAAACCCCTGTTTACGTTTTGTAACAACAATAAGTGTTGTGTCCTGTCTCGCGTTGCGTCTCTCGAGTGTAATAAGTTCTTACGTTAGCACAAGCCACACAAAAATTATAGTTGTAGAACCCCTTGTTCCGAAGTACACCTTGCAGTCTTCACCTTGCAATACACTCTTGCGCTTTTCGGTACCTTTCGGTACAAGTATCGTTGTTTTTGTTTCGATTCGCTATGTTAATTTGACAGAATATTTGAGGGTGTATTGGTGTACGTAACGTTAGAAGAGGCGAATCCTTAAGCTTGGAACCGAGCTTGGGACCGGTGTGCTAGTACTTCCTGAGCCAAACAGTAAATTCATTTTCTTCTTGACTCTCCATCCGCTGGTAGTACACTCTGGTGACCTAAAAAATGGTGATATTCAGATTTTTTTTAAAGATAACTATAAATGTTTGGCAAAAATGGAATACCGACATTTGTTTATTCTACCGTTTTCCGGCAACAAAAAAATGTTTTTGGCCTACATTGGTGCTGCGTGGCACCTCCGAAGGCAACCTGCTGATCAGTGGACATCATAGAGGCCGCACCGTTAGAGCTAGAACAAAATCGATATGGTTCCCTCAATCTCCGATAATTTTTTTGTTAGCGTACGTAGGATTTTTTGATTATGTTGAAGAAATGAAAAAATTAAAAGCTTGCACCGAAGAGCCATTTTTTAAGATAAGAAAAACGGCTTCGTACGATAACAGAAAAAACTGTGTAGAATTCATTTAAACCGCGTTAAAATCGAACGAACCAGATCACCACTTTTGTCCATTTTTTTTTTTAAATTTCGATGTCATGCGCTGGTTTTACGCATTTCCGTAGCTTTGCTTTGGTCAAACCCCAGAAAGTCTCGATTGGCCGTGCCTCCAGAAAATTTAGCGGATACATGTCTTTCGGCACGAAACAGACATGTTGGCTTTTTTGCCACCCAAGTGTGTCCTTCGCGTAATAACATGATGCCAAATCAGGCCAAAATATGACTGGACCATCATGCTGCTTCTGGGTGTTCATTGTCTCCGATGTTACGTACGGGCTAGATATTTTGACGCATTCGCATATTACCTGCCACACCATCAGCTTCTTGCCAATGTTTTCGGTGAAAATGGCCTTCTCCGTTTAGGGGATATCCCTGTCCTTTTATAATCCAATTTCACATACGTTTCATCGTCCATGAATATACAACCAGAATCTCTACACAAAATTGTATCATATAGTTTCCGGGCTCTCGGTTTCACAGACGCGGCCTGATTTGAGATCATTTTGGGTTTATTCTGCTTCCGGTATGTCTTGAGTCCAAGTCGCTCTTTTGCACGCATCACGTTAGACGTCGAGGTCTCTATCTTATTCGCCACATCTCGAACGGAAGCCGATGGTTTCGGCTTATAGGCATGCCTGATCTTCTTGTCAAAAACAGGACTCACAGGACCGGATTTTCGATCACTCCTCGGTGCATTTTCAAAAGTACATTGTTCTCCATATTTTTTAACTGCAGTTCGTTCCGCTCCGACGCTCACACCCTCTTCCTTGGCCAATGTTCTTAAAGAGATTCTACTCACAGTGTACCATTTGTGCACGATACTTTTTCTCTGCTCCAGAGCATTTGAAAGTCAACCAGAAAGGTTTTTTTCATGCTATGACGTTCAGAAATGTGTAAAGACAAGGACGCAGCCAAAATATTTTGAAAAAATTCATTCAATTCAAAATGACCGTTAGTCTTAGGTGTGCTTATAATTTCTGGAGCAGTCTATACATACCTTCGGTCTGCTATGCCGGGACCATAAGAAAAATCCCTTCGACAACTCGTTCCTCAAACTCTTGCCACTTCCTGGCCGCCAATATGTTCCTCTTGGCCTCCTTCGCGCCTTTCGACTACCGCGAATCCCGTTCAGTCCCTCGTTGAAATTGCAGGCCACTCAATTTGAAACAATTTCAAGTTTGCCTTGTGTCATGTGCACCAGGAATCCACTCCTTCCGGAAAGCCGTCATGTTGTGGTTCCTCATAATATTTTGTGGTGCATTGTTACCATCAGTTCCTTCTGCATATCCGCTGTCGATGCCGAGTACCTCCTGATAGCAAGTCCATAATAGATGGTGAGCTCATCTATTAATTATCCGGTCTATTTTCCCTTGCCACTTAGTCCTTTGGTCTTCTTTACTAGCTGACGAGGTCGGCTGCCCATTCGTTTTCGTACATGATCGACGCACTCCTTTTTGAGCACGACCAAGCTTTAGTATCACCGCCTCCGATATACTGACTATATTTTACACCCTGCAAGTCTGTCCAACAGTCGTTCACCCGATTTTACCCAGACTATAAAACGCCCTTTCGTTCTGAGAAGACCGAACTTACTTTCATCGGTCCCTAGAACTTGTTTCAAAAATGCGAGTCGCTTCACTCGGTTCCTTTTCTGAACCAACGGACAACGCACTGCCAGCTTGCACTTTAAGACCGATTCTTGTAGCCTGGAGCACACTGTACGTTCTGATATATTCAACTACAGGTTTTCCTTGATGACTCGGCTGGTAATAGTAGGATTTTTCCTGCTTTGGCGGACAATGTTTGTATCTTCACGCGGTATTGTGAGCCGTTTCTGCCCGCATCCCAACTTATCCACTACTGATCTGGTTTCTTGATACCATTTCCAAAATTTAGGTATTTGCTTTAGAAAATCTCTCACGATGAGTTTACGTATAGATATAGCAATTTGCTTGGAATCCATTTTGCAGCGTTCAAACGAAATGTAAACCGCATTGAACAGAAACAACCGAAAGAGTAACGACACCAAGTGGTAGGTAACACAAGCTGTGACAGTTACGAAGCAAATTCAGAGCGAGGTACACTCAAGAAAAAAAAAATGGCATTTGGACTACTTTTTTCTGCCAGTCAAAAATTGGTACTTTTGCATAAAATTTAACATAATTATCTTTATTAATATTAAATTGTAGTTTCTAACACGCATAATGGAAACCGTCTAAAAAAACCCACAAGGTCAGCAATTGAAGTGTTACATTGAAACAAACAGATAAATTGATCAAAACAAAAACATTTTAACTAAAATTTTTCAACTTCACTTTTTGAATACTCATCGTTCAAGTTCAACTTGTTCGCCCTTGAGTTTAACCACTCGACGCAGACGATCGAGGGACACATCGTATGAGGCCCGCAGATTCTCTTATAGTATTTTATCCCAGGCTGCCGCCAGATATCGCTTCAGGACTTTCACACTTTCATGTTTGTTTAAAGTAGACTTCGGCCTCCAACATACTCCACACAACGAAGTCCACAGGGTTCAGGTCCTGCGAACTCGCTCGAAATGAACCCTGGAAAATGTTCCGCAATCCAGAGTTGGGTTTTCTTCTCTTTGTGGGCCGGCGCCGATTCCTGTTGGAAAACCCAATGTCTGGAACCAAAATGACGATGTGCCCACGGTTCGGCGACGTTCTGTAGAACTAGTTCCCGATACGTATTATGGTTGATATTCACTCCTTCAGGGACAATAACCAGCGGAGTCCGGCCATCATAAAGATTTCCGGTCCAAACCACCATCGCTGCTGGTTTCTGTCACCTGTTGGCTGTCAGCACGTCGGCATGGGTTCGTGAGCTTTCTGGCAACCAAACTCTGTCGTTCTGCTTATTCACGAACTTCTGTACGGTGAAGAATTTCTCATCGGTAAACACGATATTCTCCAACCTTTCTTGCGCGGCCCTCTTCAGCAGCGCCTTCGCTCTTCTTACCCGTTCTTGTTTCTGCCTCGCCAAGAGGTCTTGAACCTTCTGGATCTTGTAGGCTTTGGCCTGCAGTTCATGCAACTAATAAAATTAGGCAGTTCAGGATCCAACGGAGACTTCGATCCTATACGTTGAGATCCTCCACCAATTTAGTGGCACTATATCGAGGATTTCTCTTAATGCGCCTCTTGATCTTCCCCATGGCAGGTGTCACTACGGTAGCTCCACGTCCCCCACCATACCGTTTTTGGTACTTACGATCGTCAGGTATCTTTTGATCTTATCTTTATATACTCTTTGCTCAATGCATTATATAATTGATTTACCAATCAGAAGCTTTTGCGTTATAGAATCAGAAGCTTTTGCGTTATAGAATAATAATGGTTAGTATGGGTGACCGATATCCCGCGGTCTTCTCGGAGTTAGTGTTTGGGTGGAAGGAAAGGAGAAAGGGAAGGAAAAATAAAACTAATCATGCATAGCTTTTCAATTAGACGTTTCTAACATTTGATAGGAAATGAGAAAATAATTGAGGTAGAAGTTCCAGATGCTTTCATCAAATTCTATTTAATTGTATTTAAAGTTTTATACGATCTGTTGATTCTATTTTTGTTATATAATATTAAAAGTAGTAAGAATCCTGGTTTTCATTCAATATCGCTTTATTTTTGAGAAAATTAATACATACACCGGTTTGCCTCCATACCATACACGTACACCGTGTTAGATACGTCAGTGTGACATCTTGATTGTAACATATACCGGTTGGATATGTCGGTATTTCAGAACGTTTAGCACTTGCGTCATGTCAGATACACCGGGTATAATTTTTAAGCGCAGATACGACGGTTTGCTGTGTGGTGTTTCTGAACTATTTGCTTTACATTTAAAAAGATCAGATAGGTCACGTATGAAATTTGGCGCACATAACTGAATAATTTAGACAATAGTATTTGACAATTGCTACTGAATTAAGCGTGTTATTGATGACAAGATAGAATGAAAAACTCGATTTGTTTAAATTTGCGACATACGTCCTTTTTAAAAGTTATCCTTTGTTGCTTTGCATGGTTATTACGCCACACGATGCTGGGTGCGATGCGACGATGAATTGGCCGGAAATATTTCGCTATCGCGAACTCGGACAGCTCACGACCTAAAAGGTGTTTCGATCAAAATTTGGTCGACTTGAACTTCCTTTCATCGTGCATTACAAAATTTTGCACACCCCTTCATTTTAAAGATGTGTGCGTGTAGCATCATGCTTTTATTTTGATTTTGAGATTAGAACTTCAGTTATCAATGTAGCTAAATCAACTGATACTAACGTATTAAAAGTGTTCGGTGAACGTTTTTCGACAGCCAGGAAAGCTGGATCGGGGGGAAATCTAAAGCCGGAGGCCACAGCGACAACAAAAAGAGTTGCCCGCTGTTTCGAGCGGAACCCCAACCTCTCCGTCCGAGATGTCGCAAAGAAGTTGCGAGTGGCGCCTTCAACCGTGGACCGAGCTAAAAACGACAAGGTACAGCCCAATGGGGTTGTGCGCAAAGGTGACGTAGGACTACGCAGCAATCTAATTCCCATACACGTCAGGGCCATCCGCTAATTGATTTAAGTCAGTCATGAAAAGGGCCAAGAACATTCTATTGTACACTCTTTAGAAAGCATTTGGTGGCTCTTAATTATGATACGGCCCGGTTGTATTTTCTACGATGGTTGAGAGGGCCACTATCCTTAATGCGTAGAAGATACTTATGGATCTATTGGTTGGTTGGTTGTTCAACGCGCTTTGCCATTTACTCCGGGACGCGGCGTTTAATTAATGCTATGTTCAGCCAGGGCGCGGTAATTGAAATTTCAAACAGCACAAGAGAAAAATTTATCCAAACGAACTCTTCAGTTGGCAAACTAATTTGGTCGTCCTGAAAAGGACGGATTTAGTTGGCGGGGAGAAACAGTTCGCGATTGAACTTGGACTTTCTCTCTTGGTTCATCTCGCGGGATGATTGATTCTTGTCTCGTTGTCACGGGCGGCTTTTTCCCGCCAACTTGTAGGCTTCAGCAGCCATGTTTCCCGCAGCGAGGTTGACGGGAGCATCGGCAACAACAGCCAACTGCACCAACGCCTCTCTGGGCAGCGACTGCTCGCCGTCGCAAACTGTGATCCTACAGCCACTGCCCAGCTTAACGACTGTCGTAAGACTGAATCAAAATGTTCTGCTAAAAGCTATTAGGTAAAAGCATCGGATGCTAGTGCACGAAACAAGGCGGTACCAACGAAGGCAATGTGTTGCAAATTGCATCAAAGGGTACAGACTTCAATTATGCGCCACAATAATAAGTTTTAATTATTACACGCAAGACGGATGATTTTCTCAACCGAACCTTTCCTAATTTGCTTGCCACCGCCAGCAACTAATCCGCTATGCATATCTAGGAACTACAACGAACTCAACCACATGGTCGGTCTGAAGTGACGCAGTTCGGCTCGAATTCCGTTCGTTGGTTGTTCAACCTTCTTTGTCATTTACTACGGGACCCGACGTTTAATGAATGCTATGTTCAGCCGGCGCGCGGTAATTGAAATTAATTTCAAACAGCACAAGAGCAAATTTCAACCAAACAAACTCTTTAGTTGGCAAACTAATTTGGTCGTCCTGAAAAGGACGGATTTAGTTGACGGGGGAGAAACAGTTCGCGATTGAACTTGGACATTCTTTCTTGGTTCATCTCCTCTTCATTGCGGGTGGCCATCTGCAGGTGACGAGGGATGATTGATTCTTGTCTCGTTGTCACGGGCGGCTTTTTCCCATTAACGCGTAGGCTTCAGCAGCCATGTTTTTCGCAGCAAGGTTGTCGGGAACATCGGCAACAACAGCCAACTGCACCAACGCCTCTCTGGGCAGCGACTGCTCGTCCAACTGCAGATCCTACTCTGCACAGCTCCACGACCGCCGAAAAACTAATTCAAAATGCGAAGGTGTACCCGTTATATAACATTCATGGCAGCCTAGGAGACGTTCTTTACTTAAATATGAAGTCTGTGCGCGAAAGTACTGTGCATTTGGTAAATTTACTCTGAAAAATCGATATTATAAGACATCACTTCATATTTGCGTTAATTTTATTAGTTGCATGTTAAAAATAAATAGTTTAAAATATTTAAATCGAAGCGTAGAAAATGTTCCGATCGATTGCTGCAAACATTTTGGAAATCAATCGTGGAATGGCTTAGTTATTAACGTTCAAAACCTATATATTTTTCGTGACGCTCCAAATTTTCGCAATTCGAACGCGTACCCCAGTATTGAATACACAGACGTAGTCCTACGTCAAAAACGAGCTGGACTGTCAACTTATAAGAAAGTGGTGACTCCAAATCACGACGATAAACAAAACACGTCGGCCAAAGCACGATCGCGAAAGTTGCAACCGGACGTGGAAAGGTGGCAGATATTTTCAAGCTCATTAAACTGTCAAAGATTGCGAAGAAATATCTGGTGAGGCAGGCCATCTGTACCTGTGACTTGAAGAGCAACGTTTACATTGCGACCGAAACCGTCAACCGGGAAACCACAACACTACGTTTCTGTTCGAGGTCCAATCTTCCGGATAACATTCGATTACAAAAGTAACACATACATCCACTGATAGCCAAGACACAATGTAAACAAAGCGACGAGGAGTCGTCCAATACAGTTTCGTGTGCAACTTAATAATGACTGTTGCAGTTCAATTGCCGGACCCTGTTGGTGCATAGACATTAAATATATGTAACGATACAAGATTGGTATCAAAGATGCAAACAAATTATATCTAGTGAGCACTTTTTTTCGGTCAGTAATATATTCATATAAATAATATCACAATTTTAAGAAACAAACCTTAAGCAAATAGCAAAAAGTGATTTTTAATTTAAAATTAATTGATTCGATACGGAGTGCACAGGCTAGGACAAAAAAATAAACTCTACAAAAATTTGAAATTTTTGTCGAAATGGTTGGCGATGGTAGCTAGTTGTTTTGTTTTTTTTTTGGGTTTTTTTTTTGCAAATTTAGACTATATATTCGCGAAGAGAATAAATGGGATCTGTGTGACGCATTGTTTTACAGACATTCAAAATTAACAAAAAAATCATGTTTTTTTTTCTCGTGAATCATTAAAGCTTACTTAAATTTACATACTTGATCACTCTAAAAACTGACAGTATATACCCATTCGAAGATTTTGTTTTCATCATTTACAAGCTATTTTTTGAGACAAATTATATTTTCTAGACTAATAAGGTAAATAATATAAATTAGAATTTTAATCAAGTTCGAAACCCATAAACATATTTCTCATACCTGACAATATACAAAAACTACGTCATTTTGATAAGCCTATGCTAGATTCCCTACTGAAAATGCCTTAGTTTTTATAATAAAAATGGGGTTGAACTGAAATCCTCGATAAAAACAAAGTTGAACTTTTACCTCAAGTGTGCGACAGCGGAGTCCTGAAAAATAAATAATAGGTTCTTCCTGAAAGCACATTTACATTGCGTCGATATTAAACAGATATCCAGCAAATGCTTCGAACAAATCAAGTGGTGCGGCCGCTTGTGTTTTTAGCAGTTGGCCATAACCGCCACCAACCGCGCTGCTTACTAGGCTGACTGAGAATCAGCAGTGCAATGTTTGTAGTAAATCTGCCAAAATAGCAATAAATTTCCCCATCGAACACGGTTCCAATATGATTTCGAGTGGCGTAAACGTTTGCTTTTTTTAACAGCCGTGGTAGCCCTTCCGCTCCACATATAAGAAGAGAAAAAAGGCAAACCAACTCAGTGGATTTTTAGAGTTTAATTTTTAAGGGTTCTATTTTTACATCTTAGGTACAACCCGAAAATGAAGCGTGGAATGCTTGTAGTGCCCTACTTGGTAGATGAGTAAATATATAGGTTAGATGCACTCACCTCATCGGTTGGTTTCTGGCCAGCTTTCTTCCGAAGGTCGCTCACGTTCAGCACATTTCCGGTGCTGACAGTCACACTGGCATTCTCCTTCAATAGATGAGATAGCATTTTCGTTTTGTTGCGAAATGAGTCCGTATGCTGCTGTTAGATGTTTTGCGTGATGGATTGTCTGATACGCTTTACCGATAGGTGAATGACTAAACTCCAATAGGAAGAACTCGATTTTCAAGCCCGACGCCACTGAATGACGAGAGTGATTTCACTTCTCACAGCCTTATTTCGATTGTTGTAACCTTGGCAGATAAGATTGTCTCATTCATTCAATCGAATGAAACAAATACATCCGAAATGTTTCGCTAATAAGAACACTTTAACACTATGTCAGCACAAAAATAACACTTTCTGATTTCGATACTCTGGCTTCCAGGCTTTTCTTAATTCCGGCAACCTGACTTTCCAGTATCGAATGCAATTGATAGCGCTTTTTAGGTACACAGCAGAAGAAAAGCAAAGAGTATATCTATTTATATAATGCCTGCAATGTGGAATGATCGAACAAAACAAACCGGTTCACTGAGCAGCGTCTTAAATACTAACTCCGAGGGCTGTGAATATACTACTGACGAGCTATTGGCATTGGGTTCTTCTCACTCTCCAAAGAGAACGTTTAATGCTCTCGAGTTTTACTTTTTATCAGCTATAGTAAACACATCCAAGCATACTAGAAGTCTGAAGTATACGGTTTTCAAGTGCAGTAATATTTATACACAACACGACACAAGTAGACTTGAGAGCTTGCACATTATAAAAATCCTGCTATATCATTTGACTAACACAAGATAGGGGTTCTTGAGCACACACACGAAAGCAAGTGAATGTGTTCCTATAGGATTGATAAGAAGCACCGAGGGGTCATCTATTTCTGCATAATCATTAGATGGGAAAACATAAAACGGTCTACAACTACATCGTACTGTTCAATGAATTTTATAAAAAACTGACAGCCACGTGCTCTTCTCTTATGTATAACGATTCAGACAGATCTTCCAAGTTGGCGAATGTTTTTTTCTTCCTCAATTCATAAAATAGGTGGCGGCGCAGTATGAGTGATGCATTTCCCGTGTATACACATTGCCTAGACTGTTACCGTCAAAGAAGTAGAAGTTTTATTTGTGAATGAATCTGTCACTACGCTGCCATGCCCTACAGTAAAGACGCATGTCTACAATGTTGTGTGCAAAGTTGTGTACAAGGACCAAGCTACAGTCAGGTTCTTTACTGCACGGTCGGTGATGTCATCTAACTAGTCCGATATCTCTCGATACGAAGCTTATCGTTTATCCTTACTACTTCTTCTTCTTAGCGTTTCAAGCTTATTGCTTTCACAATTAGCTTATTGCTTGCTCTAAACTTAGTGTTCTAAATGCACTTCCACAGTTAATAATTGGGAGCTTTCGATGCCAGGTACCATTTTTGCATTAGTATGTACAATCAAGTCAGGCAAGTACAATCATACGCTATGCCCATGGAGTCGAGAATTTTCGTTAACGAAAAATCCCTAAACCAGACCTGGAATCGAACCCAGCCACCTCCAGCATGGTGTTGCTTTGTAGCCGCGCCTTTACCGAGGACCTTACTACATAAGAGAATTTACTTAATCTCGACCATCTTTATGAGTATTTTGTCAGTGTCATGCACACATCTGACGTTTTTCTTCGTATACATTTATTTAATCCTTGCTCCTCTTATTCCAAGGTGGCCTAAGTCGGGAAGTGCGAGAAAAAGTCGGGAAATTAAAATATATGCAAGAAAATTCTGGAAATCCCAACCTCATGGAAAAAAAAACTTCAGCTATTATATTTTACACTTTTTCTTGTTCACGGTAGCGTCCTGAAACGTTTGTTGACATTTTTACTCGGATAGTGCTATTTTCTGTTTCTTTGCTTTGTCAGTGAATTATTCTCCGATTCAGATTTTGTTTGATGTCGAATATTCTTTTCAATTCTAATGTGTGGGAGGTAGCTCATCAAATCTTCTGGTCCGCCTCTATGCATATTGCTATGAGGTACCAGGTGGGTCGCCACTGATTGCCTCTCGATCTGCCAAATTTAGAAGACATCTGCATTGACTTATCTCAAATTATAATAATCCGTCCACTATTTCACAAAACATTGCGATTGTTTGAGCGGATTGAAGATAATGAAATCATTGGGTATAAGTCTCCCCGGGTGTTGCTAAATCGATGAGCTTGGACATCAATAGAAGCGAAGTTGCCAGAAGGCACGAAATGCATCTACGGACACTTATTTTTACCAGGTCCCTCAATCGTAGTTTTGGATGAATTAGCATAGATTGTTCTTTATGTTGTTATTATTAGACTATTATATAACATACAACTAAATGTATTAGATAGGAGTCAGCAGGCTTTGGTATATTTAATGAAATTTATAGCGCCAATCGTAAACTTCAAGCTCCTTGTTCCGTATATGTCGCTGAATTAGCGGCAATACACTTTACGCTAGAAATTGTTGCCTCACTTACACCGGATCAGTATTTCATTTTCACGGATAGTCTCAGTTCTATAGAGGCTATTCGCTCATTGAGGCCGGTAAAGCACTCCTCGTATTTTCTCATGAAAATACAGGAGCTTCTAAGTGCTTTATCTTCGCGTTATTTTATCATCACCTTTGTATGGGCAAAGGGTAATTGCACCCTTCTTTTTGGGGAAATGCTCCTTAAACTTTGGAAAAATGCTCCTTAGATGCGTTTGCCCGGAATAATGCAATCGGAGGTAGTAACCTTCTGGTTAGCGCTTGTCGGGTGTTTTGACGGGTCTTCAGTTTCTTCAAGATTGTATAGTTTTGACGGGTTTTAAGTTTCTGAATTTAAGACCCGTCAAAACGAAATTAAACTTCAAAATGAAATTAAGACTCGTCAAAATGAAATTTAAGCCCGTCAAAATGAAATTTAAGCCCGTCAAAACTACCTCGAAAATTGCGGAGCGAAGCTCCGCTATACAATCTTGAAGAAACTTAAGACCCGTCAAAACAACCGGCAAGCGCTAACCAGAAGGTAAATACCTCCGATTGCATTGTACCAGGCAAACTCAACTAAGGAGCATTTTTCCAAAGTTTAAGGAGCATTTCCCCAAAAAGAAGGGTGCATTTACCCTGCTGCCCTTTGTATGGGTCCCTTCTCATTGTTCAATACTGGACAATGAGAGAGCGGACTCGCTTGCAAAGGTGGGCGCTATAGAAAGCGATATTTACGATCGACAAATCGCCTTCAATGAATTTTTTCCTATTTTTCGTCAACAGTCACTCGTCAGCTGGCAGTATAAATGGAGTAAAGGAGATTTGGGGCGATGGCAACATTCTATCATCCCAAAGGTGTCGAAGAAATCTTGGTTTGGGGGGATGGATGTGGGTCGAGACTTCATTCGTGTGATGTCTCACTTCATGTCCAATAATTATTCTTTGAACGCTCATTTATTCTGAGTTGGGCTGGGCAACAGCAATCTCTGTGAATGTGGGCAAGGTTACCAGGACGCAGATCACATTATTTGGTCATGTGCTGAGCATCGTGGAGTCAGATCCGAGCTTTATGATTCCCTTCGGGCTCGAGGTAGACAACCCAATGTACCGGTTCGCGATATTTTGGCTGTACGTGATCTGGAGATTATGAAACTCATTTATGTGTTTTTGACTAACATTAGCCTTAAGTTGTAGTAAGTTTAACCGGTATGTTTACTATAAGTTTTTTTTATCTGTGTTTGTGTGTGTGTGTGTTTTTTTTTTCTCAAAAATGTTCAAATCGAAAGAAAACCAAAAGTTGTATAGTTATAAGTTTTTAGCCAACTCCGAATTTAAAATAAACGTGCTTTGTAAACCATACTTCAAAATTCCCGCCCATCTTCCCATCCTTTCAATTGTGTTCCTATTAACCTCGAGACGGCCGCGAGTAATCGGTTTTATCCCCTTAACATTAGTTTTAAGATAATTGATGTATATAAATATGAAAACTTGGCTCTAAAGCTGATTCGATTGAGCCTTGTACAATAAATGATTTATAAAAAAAAATTAGAGACTGTTTCCGAAATTATAAGCACCTTTACAAAATATTAAAAATGTGTTGTCTTTTTAATATTTCAATTAATTCATTTGGAAAATTATATCAGCACTGGTGTTTTACATAACATTTTGCTCTTCTTCAATCAAAATCATTTAAAATAATAACCGAGACATCTCACTTTTCCGTCATTTCGCAGGAAACCTCCTTCTCCATGGTGGGATCAGCAATGCACCGAGGTTTACCGTAAAAAGTCCCGACGCGTTTAAAGTTTTCCGTAGACGTGGAACACCTGAGCACTTCGAAGTATATCACGGCTCTCGAACGCGAACTTAAGAGCCTCATCAAGGCCAAGAAACGCGGATACTGGCGAAGATTCGTGGACGGGCTATCGCGCGAGACGTCGATGAGTACTCTTTGGAACACGGCGCGAAGATTGCGTAACCGAACTACGAACAACGAGAGCGAGGAGTACTCGGACCAATGGATCCTCAAGTTCGCGCGAAAAGTTTGCCCAGATCCTGTGCCGGCACGGATCATTCCTCGCGAAACCGAGAATTCGATAGATGAGAACAGCCAACCTTTTTCAATGGTAGAACTCTCTCTCGCGCTCCTTTCGTGTGGCAATACGGCTCCAGGAGCTGATAGAATCAAGTTCAACTTGCTTAAGAACCTTCAAAAAGTCGCGAAGAGGCGCATGATGAACTTGTTTAATCAGTTTTTGGAGCTCAACATTGTACCGGATGATTGGAGGCGGGTGAGAGTTATCGCCATTCAAAAACCTGGCAAACCCGCGTCCGACCACAACTCCTATCGACCCATCGCGATGTTATCCTGCATTCGAAAGTTGTTGGAGAAAATGATCCTCTTCCGTCTGGACAAATGGGTTGAGACGAACAACCTGCTTTCAGATACTCAATATGGTTTCCGTAGGGGTAAGGGAACGAACGACTGTCTCGCGTTACTTTCCACAGATATTCAGTTAGCTTTTGCTAAAAAAGAGCAAATGGCTTCTGTATTCTTGGACATCAAGGGGGCTTTTGATTCAGTATCTGTTGAAGTTCTTTCAGATAAACTCCACGCTTGTGGCTTTTCACCATTAATGAATAATTTTTTGTACAATTTGCTGTCAGAGAAACATATGACCTTCTCTCATGGAACCTCTACAGCTTCACGATTTAGCTTCATGGGTCTCCCCAGAGATCATGCTTAAGCCCCCTTTTGTATAATGTTTATGTCAAAGACATTGATGGTTGTGTAAATGACAACTGTACGTTGAGACAACTTGCAGATGACGGTGTAGTGTCTGTCACGGGACCCAATGGGGTCGATCTGCAAGGACCCTTACAGGATACCTTGGACAATTTGTCTACTTGGGCTTTAGAGCTAGGTATCGAATTCTCTACGGAGAAAACTGAGTTGGTAGTTTTTTCTAGGAAGCATAACCCAGCACAACCGAAGCTTCAAATTTGGGGTAAGCCGATAACTCATTCTATGTCATTTAAATATCTTGGGGTCTGGTTCGATTCTAAGTGCACCTGGAGATCCCATATTGAGTATCTGAAGCGAAAGTGCCAGCAGAGGATAAATTTTCTCTGCACAATTACCGGGACCTGGTGGGGAGCTCATCCACAAGATCTTCTAACGTTGTACCGGACAACGATTTTGTCGGTTATGGAATCCGGTAGTTTTTGTTTTCAGTCAGCGGCTCGGTCGCACTGTACTAAACTGGAACATGTTCAGTATCGGTGTCTTCGTATCGCGTTAGGTTGCATGCACTCGACTCACACCATGAGTCTTGAAGTGCTGGCTGGCATGTTACCACTCTCGGATCGGTTTACAGAATTATCTCTCCGGCTCCTCACCAGGTGTGAAGTTGTGAACCCCCAGGTGATCGAAAATTTCGAGAAGCTTCTTGAGTTGAATACTCAAACCCGCTTCATGACCTTGTACCATTTGTACATAACACAGGATGTCAGCCCTTCGCACGAACATTTTTAATCGTGTTTGCTTCTCCGATTTCGACAAATTCGGTTCATTTTGTTTTATCCATGAAGCAGGATCTTCACGGAATCCCTGAGCATCATCGTCCTATGATTGCTCCGGTAATATTTGCTGCAAAGGATGGCCAAGTTGATTCCACTAAATCGTTCTTCACTGACGGATCATTTATAGAGGAGTCAGCAGGCTTTGGTATATTTAACGAAATTTATAGCGCCAACCGTAAACTTCAAGCTCCTTGTTCCGTATATGTCGCTGAATTAGCGGCAATACACTTTGCGCTAGAAATTGTTGCGTCACTATCACCGGATCAGTATTTCATTTTCACGGATAGTCTCAGTTCTATAGAGGCTATTCGCTCATTGAGGCCGGTAAAAAGCACTCCTCGTATTTTCTCATGAAAATACAGGAGCTTCTAAGTGCTTTATCTTCGCGTTATTTTATCATCACCTTTGTATGGGTCCCATCTGATTGTTCAATTCTAGGCAATGAGAGAGCGGACTTGCTTGCGAAGGTGGGCGCTATAGAAGGCGATATTTATGGCGATCACAAATCGCCCTTCCATCGAATTTTTTACTATTTTTCGTCACCAGTCACTCGTCAGCTGGCAGGAGAAATGGAGTAAAGGAGATTTGGGGCGATGGCAACATTCTACCATCCCAAAGGTGTCGAAGAAATCTTGGTTTAGGGGGATGGATGTGGGTCGAGACTTCATTCGTGTCATGTATGTATGTATGTAGGAAGCCACCATCCTAGCGTGGGCCTTGCCCTGCATGCGGTTCCACTTAACAGAAAGATCATGCTTTGTTACAGTTCTAAATTCAACATACTGCTGTATGAAGGGCCAAAAAGGGTTGGGCAGGCTCGTCAGCAGACACACTTACGCGAAACCTGCGGGAATAAAAGAATCTCCTTCCAGCAATATGATCCGATAAAACGAATAACAAAATACGCAATTCAGTTAAGCTTTTCACTAGATGGTTTGTTTGAGAAAGGCGCGTCAAATTCATTAAACTGTTGGAGTGGAATGTAACAATCATAAATGAAAGACACATCCCCTCCTAGACTCCGGTTGGCTGTCCACTCCATTGTCCAATTGCAACTTCAATGATGCCCTGGTGCATCCTTCCATCCCAGGATTGAAATGTTTTAAATCAATGAATTATAATAAGGTTCATGTAATATATATATATATATATCAAATATAGCATATAATAAGGAAATAAGTATTTATAGAGTAAGTAATTTTATACAGCAAAATGGGTAGCCTGGGCTGGATAATGTTTTAGAATTGTACACCTTGCATGTAGAAATTTCTAAAATAGTGATTTCCTTTCTGCTGTTTCTATGGAGTAATAACATGTATTAGGATATTTTATCAGAATAATATCCAACGTACTCTGTGTTAACAGTAAATATCAAAATGATGGTCAATAGATGTTGAAATTGATAAAATTAGTAACTACAACAGCCAAGCCTGTAAAGAGAAATAATAAACGAACAAGGAAGCCTAAACGAACTTTAGGTAATAAGTACTTATTTCTACTGCTGATTCAATTGCAGCTTCTTGAATTCAAGGCACTAGATACTCCTAAATCGTAAGAGGAAGAAGGAAGGATTAAAATGATCATTGGACATATAAGGCAAAACAATCTATACCTATGAAGTGAAAATAATAAAATTATGTTTATGCTAATATATAAATCACGAATACAAAAGTAATGATAAAAATAAAATCAATATACAATGTCATACAAATTGATATACATAATACAGTGAAGGGATATTATAAAATGAGCTGATACCAATTCTATTTTAATTTACTTGTCTGCAGATTGTTGTCCTGCTGCAATTGTAGAATAACTTGCGTAATATGAACCTGAAAATTTAGACAATATATCATAGCCATGAGAAAAAAATAATAATACGATACTTTCATTTCATATCTCAACATAAAATAATATAATGACGTAATAAAATATTAATATGAGCATGACAGTTAACGATAAAAGAATGAATATCTGTAACTAAGCTGGCCATCCTCTCATCAATAGACTTCTTCTTTTGCAGCAACTGTAGTATTAACCGTTAGTATCTAGTAGGATTAATATTTGTATCCACAATATTACAGAACATAATATATTAATGTACACAACATATCTGACATCTATTAGTCCAAAGACATCTAATGTAAACGTTATGCTGAAATAATTAAAAACAAATTGAGCCTTTAATGCTAATAATGTTGCTCCATGCTCATAAGGTAAATGGTTTGGAACCCAAAAATGTTCCCAAACCGTGCTGAAATTATAAATTGAATGTAAATGTTCGCACCCCCTCACTTCGCTATTGTCAAAATGACAACATTGCCCAGGCTACGCCAACCAGCGTATCCATGTTTCAGCTGGCAGTCTTTTGTGATCATATGACTCGTGGAGGCGTGAGGTAGGAACTTGTGAGGACCAGAGGTCGGTCGCACCCTCATTTGAAGATTTCAACTCACCATTTGAAGCCCTGCACGGAAGCTTTACACCCATATGTTGACGAAACCACATTGCCTCGTTATGGATGATGAGATGTATGTAAAAGCAGTTTCGGGGCGGCTGGGGGGGCTGTTTTTTTTCTCTGCTCATTATATTTTTGTTGTCCTGGGGGGGTTAGGAGGGGGGAAGTTTTAATATTTTTAAAAAAGTGTTTTTTGGGGGGGGTGTGTGGGTGTGGGGGGGGGGGGGGCGCTCGTGTGGCGGGGGGGGGGGTGGGGGGGGGTATATAAAGGAGTGTGTCCCCAAAAGCCTTTTTTTTCTTTTGTGGGGTGGCGGTGGTGTTTTCTTTTTTTTGGGGGGGGGTTGCCATTACTCGAAAGAGGTTTTGGAGTGGTACAAGGCTAAAGAGGTCAATGCCGAAGCATCTCAACCTACCGAACGCACCGGAACTGCGGCCAATTGGAAAGTACTGGACCATCATGAAGCAGGCACTTCGGAAGCATCCTAAGGAAGTGAATTCGGAGGAAGATTTGAAGAAAAAATGGATTGCCACGCAAAAAAAGTAGGTCCAAATGTTGTACAGGACCTTATGAGTAGTGTAAAGAAGAAGGTTCGTGCATTTGGATATGGAATTGAAATTGAATAAAACAAACATGGGAAAATATTTATAACATATTTTGTTTTACTCCCTGAAAGTTTGAAGATGATTGGTTGAACGGGCAAATTTTACCGAATATTTGTGTGTGTCGCAATTTGATTCCGTACATCCTTTATTATTGCAATCTCTACGTGATCAGCCAAGTTGACCCTCACGAAAACCCAAAAGATCCTTAATGGTATTGAAAAATGAGTTGCTGAAACAAGCTTTAAAGTTAAAGTGTTCAAGTCAGCTATAATTCATATTGTCAAACGAAGAAAACTAAGGAAACAAGCAACTCCAATGCTTGGCTAAGAAGCAAGTACTAGTACCAATTATCAAAAACTGCTAGGAGTCTGGGTCGATCAGAACCTGAACTACAACTATCATATAAAACTCATCAAAGATGAAGTTAAACGTCGAATTGGTATCATAAGTGTCTAAGCAAAATTAAATTTGGAGCTGATAGGAAATGCCTACTACACATGCTAAATATTATAATTCATCCAAAACTTTCGTTTGAATATTATGTCCGGGCAAACCAATAGCCACGGAATTAAGTATAATATACCAACAAGGAATTCACTACGCAACAGAAACTTTTCACTCCAGCCCAAAAAATGCATACACTGCCGGTAGTTTCTATAGCCGCACACAAGTTTATGGTGTAACTTGTAAAACTTCATTTCTCCTTGTAATATGTTTTAGATGTATTTTTTCAAGAATGAAATTCAAACCTGATTTGAATATTTCTAATAGAAAATCCATTAATGATTCAAATTCATGAAATTAAGTGGCTATTTTTTATAGCCGCACTCATGTTTTTTAATGGATACATGTCAGAATATTCATTTTTCTGCAAACTTTCTGCATTTTAATAATTAAAGAATGTGCACACCAAAAAGTAGTCAACGGGAAATTAGTGGTATTAAATGGAAAATATGAGCAAATCAAAAGTAAATCATTTATTTAAGACTTCATAAAAATACAAATATAAAACATATACAGTTAAGTCAATTTGACCTGCTATATCCAAATGCCCGCACCTTTCGTTTGACACCTTCCATCAGTTTTTGCACAGTGTCATCCGTCACCAATTTTGCAGCTTTCTGCCAGTTACGCCTGAAGCTTTTCTCATCAATTGCTACGCTATTCGTTTTTCGAAGATTCCTCTTGACCAGAGCCCAATACTTTTCGATCGGACGGAGTTCTGGTGAATTTGGCGGATTGCAATAATTTGGGACAATATTTACACCATTAGCAATGTACCAATCCTTAGCCAGTTTTCCATAGTGGCAAGATGCCAGGTCAGGCCAGAACAGCACCGAACCGTTGTGTTCCCGAATGAACGGCAACAGTCGTTTATTCAGACACTCTTTTACGTAAATTTGTCCATTTAGAGTGCCAGTCGTGATGAAGATGTCGCTTCTGAGACCGCATCCACATATTGCCTGCCATACGAGGTATTTTTTTGGGAACTTCGACAATTTTGTTTGCTTAAAACGATCAGCAACATTTCCTCTTTGCAACGAGGTATAAAACTGTAGTCCCGGTATCTGCTTAAAGTCAGCTTTGCAATATGTTTCGTCGTCCAATATTATGCAGTCGTATTCCTTCAGCATAGTGTCATATAATTTTCTCGATCGAGATTTTGCGCTCTTCTTCTGGCTGTCGTTACGATTTGGAGCAACACCTACTTTCAATGATTTCAAGCCTGCACTTTTCTTCACTTTCTGGACGAACGATGGAGACATTTTCACTTTTTTCGCCACATCACGAACGGAGATATTCGGTTTCTTCTTAAATTCTTTAATCACTTTCTTCCTCTCCGCGACGAAACGAGAATCATGGTTACCTCCGGAACCGACCTTTTTCTTTAAAGTTAAGCGCTGCTGAAAGTTTTTTAGCACTTTAGTAACCGTCGATTTTGCGATTTTTAATGACTTGGCAATATCGCCATGCGACATATCTGGATTTTCCACTCTTTTGTGCAAAATTGCTTCGCGCACGCGTTCTTGATTCGACGCCATTTTACTGAATAAAGGTTACTGTAGCCAAACGACGTCTTCATCATAGCACACATACATTAATATTCATGTAGTAGTGATCGAATTAGCAAAGCGTACACGGAGAAGACTGCATTAGGGCATTTCCGACGACTACTTTTTGGTGTGCACATTCTTTAGTTGGTCCTCGAGCCCGCTCGATTACCTGGAAAATCCTTTTGGGCATACTTCTACCAAATTCTTTAAAAATTCCATTTCAAAATCCTCCCACGCTTCCGAAACTGCCACTTTAAGCTCAGCAAGACTGTTTTCCACTAAATTTAGATCCGGACTACGGGCTGGCCACCAGAGGAGCTAAATTTTTCGGTCGTTGAACGCCGAACTGGTGTGAATGCTGGCATTATCTTGTTAATACACGATGTTTTTGCGACGATACTTTGCTTTAAACGGAACTAAGCAGCTGTTAAGAACCTCAATATAGTTCGTCGAGTTCATCTTACAAGATATGAATGACAAATTAAGCTTTCCTGTAGCACAAAATCCAAGCCAAACTATTAAAGATCTTCCTCCGAAATTAAGTCTGGAGAAGAACTCTGGTTCCTTCTGTAGATCTTGCCAATAGCTAGTAAATCCATCGGGACCATCTAGATTGAATTCCATTTCTTCGGAAAAGATCACTTAAATTTGAAAAACGAACATTTAAATAATAAAAAATAGAACAAAATATAGTTGGGTTCATCAGGGTAAATAACATGAAATTTACAAAGATTTTACCGTGTCCTACTGGCATGCCATGTTGATTCTGGCGAATTCTATTCGTTTTTGTTTATGCACAGGGGTCAGATTTGGTGCCTTGTTAAATTTTGCTTTCAGTTTTGCTTCGCTTATCCCTCGGTGACAGCTTCGATTTTTTTGGCTTTCGTATATTTTTCTGGATCCTTCAAATGATTTCGTATGACTTTATCCGATCGCCTGAGTCTACGTCCAATTTCTCGAATTGAAGCACCTTCCTGCTTATAGGCTTCAATCATCCCCTTCTCTATCTCACTCAAAACACTTTCTCTCGGCATTTTTAAGCAATTTTAGTAGGATTTACTTTATAAAATTCTACAAACCAAAGCAACACCTTATGCGCGGCTATAGAAAATGGACGCTCAATTTAATGAAAACACGTTTATTTCACAACTGTTGCACAAACACTATCAAAATCCAGTATGCAAAACATACGTTTCCCTAATTAAACAGACACACATAATTACCTCCATTGATTGCACCACGAACATCGCAAGGTGTATACAATTCCCTTGGTCCTTATAATCGCCAAAATAGCAATAAACTACCCTACGAGACACCTTGCGCGAGGAATCCTGAACCCCGATTTTTATCTCAAAATGCCAAAAATATTCAAGACGAATACAAATACCAATAATGATCATTGAAGAAGAGGATCCAGCTGCAACACTGGACTGGAAGGATCGAGAATGCCGAATTAATATGGAAATCCAAGAAGACTCGCTTTCTCAGCGAAACAATCTCAGTTCAATGAATTCTGCCGCAAAGAATATTATCATCATCATCATTTATTCACAGAAGGATAAAAAAATGAACGAAGAAGCTGGATGAGGCATATTCTCTAACTACTTAAACACATCAATATGTCTCCCTACGCATTTATCCATATGCAGCGCCGAAGCATACGCAATCCTCGAAGCACTAGACAACTGCTCTACAGGACTAAACGTTATATTAAGTGACTCCAAAAGCATACTGGAAACTATCGTTAACAACAACTGCAATCATCTATGGATTTAAGAAAACGATCCTTCAAGAAAAGCTAGGAAACGTTGAACTATGTTGGGTCCCTGCTAAACATTACGAGAAATAAAAAGCAAATGAGCTGGCTAAACACGGAGCTTAGTTCAAAATTCCAATAAACTGCTGATTTAAAATGATTTTTAAGCGAACAAATAAACCAGGCGTGGGAAAAGATGTGGCAAATAAACGACAGAAAACACAGGAAAATTAAAAATACCAGCACAAAATCGGTCGCGTTTTATAATAATGACTGATATATAGCAGAATCATAACAAGACTAAGCATTTGTCACTCTAAACTAACTCATGGCCACCTTACCAAAAAGGAAGATCTGGAGACATGCACAGCTTATGGCGCACCAAGAACTGTCCTGTACATATTAATCGATTGCCGCTGTTACGGCACGGAAAGGAAAAACATTCCCCTGGGTAGCTCAATACTAGGTGATAACGTCAACTCTCTAGAAAAAAAAACTATACGGTTCTTGATTGACAACAAATCCCCACGCTGATACAATCAACCAAAATAAAAACTTAGCCCATGCTAATCAAACATATAATAGCGAAAAAATATAAACCATCAAGGAGACATGTCAGCAAAATTTCATTGCTTATACTGATGACAAATGGTAATCAAGTAACAGTCATATCTTCCACCACCAGTGGAACAACCACCTTGAAACAACGTACGTTTGAAATGGGCAACTATAACAACAAAGAAACCCCTCAAAACGGTGACAAGGATGTCACCAAAATCTAAAATCTAAAAGTCCATACTGGAAGGCCATGATTGGAAGCTCAACCTGATCCTCATCATCGTGGCAATTCAGCTGATCATCGGTATCCTCAACATCCTTAGCAAGCGGTGGATGAAAGCAGCACTCAAAGTCGCAAAATTCGTAGCGTAAAAATGGCCCGAATTACCAAATGGATGAACGGTCTTAAATAAAGAAACAACAATAACAACTCGTAGACATTCATAAGCCAACTCGAAATCTAACAAGTTATAAAATAATCCATTTTGAGAATTCTGTCTTTTTAAAAAGGACCCCCTGTAGAATCCTGACTAACCTAGGCCCACTGCCTTTGACTATTTCAAATTCTTTTTGTTCAATATCCTCAAGTTTCACTAATCGATTTCTTTTCTGACAACTTCCTTCCGCATGCCAGAAAATCTGCAGCGAACCAGACCACAAAAACTGCACCTTGGGCACGACCGTTGAACTCTTGCCGCTGCCTGCACAATAAAGCCTAATAATAGGCACGGAATGCGACCAAGCCAAGAAACAAACGCCAGCTGAGAACACGATGTTGAACGCTTATTTTCTTGCTCCTTTCACACTGTTCCACTTCCCTCCAAACAGTTTCCGTTTTGTTGGTATTTCTGGTCCTCAAACCGGATACCGTAAGTTTGCTGCAGATGTGCATTCTTTTCTGGCAGTGAAGACGTGTCGGAAACTTTCGCATCTGAGATCCAGCTAAACAGCACCATTCTTCAGGGTGTTGTAAAAACGTATCCTCTCTACATGTAAGTGCAATGGAAAGTGGCTCTGGTTGAAAAGTACCCACACACTCTCTCTCTCTCTCTATCTACCCATCCAGAGAGAGGCAGTAGAATCCGCTGGAAAATGCAATGCATCCTATAAATGAGACAACCGTAACGAAGCAACTGGAGTTTCTTCCTAGGAAATACCGGCGTGGCATCTTGTGCTGCTTCGAAGGAAAATAGAGTGCAGAAACAAGAGTTCATACACCACCAAACCATGCAGGACTCAGATATTCCGTTTTCCTTAGCGCTGTGGCACCTCTATCCTTTCTTTTACCCCTTCGGCAGTTTTGCACGAAGTTCAAGCAAGCTCCATTTATTTATTCATTTCATAAAAATGTTATAACCATAATGCTCAAAGGATCTGCACTTGGTTGCAATCCGTTTCGTGCTTTAATCCTCTCCCTCCACACCAAAAGCACGCCCTTCGTTAGACTGGCACTATCTGTGTGTTCATATATTTTTATTGATTCCTTTATGATGTTGAACTCGAACTCAAAATCATGATCATATATGCAAACGTGCATGACTAACATCAAACGGAAAAGGCTTGTTTTACCGCAGGTTGTCGTCGTTATCGTCGTCACAAGGGCTGAGTGTGGGGAGAGTGGGACGGGGTGGCACACAAGCATGCAATCATAATCACATGCCTTCGTATCGTTTTGTGTCGTACTGTCGTCTTTATTATCTCTCAGCAAATAGAAAACAACCTGCTTAGCCCTAGTCAGTTGCAGCATCCAGGATATGGGCCACTCCGCACGACCAACGATGTGGCGCTGTAAAATGAGCTAGTCCATCAGCATAATATGATAGATGGGTTTATTTATGGTCGCTGTTGAATAGCAACTTCAATGCATTTTTTTTTTCCTCAGCTTCCCATGGACTGGAAGGAAAATCGTATGAGGAGCACAATGTTACGACGGGAAATTTAACAGCCATAACTGGGTTTGCTTTCATTTTTTCCCTATGTCTGATATTGCTTTCTTCTGTACCCCAACACGGAAAATGTGCTATTTTAAATTACTTGGCTGTACTGAAGGATGATGGTGGACGGCAAGAGGTGTTTTATTTCATTTGTCATGATCAATCAGTATGCATTCTTTAGTTATAACTAGGTAATAACTGATCGCAGTGGAGTGAATGATCCCAAATAAGGAAGCCATTGTTGTAAACTTAAGCACAGTCAAGTCGTATGGGTTGTAAACATAGCTTGAGTTGACCAATATTTCGGTTTGTTTTGGAAATGTGAAAGTTTGGAGTGGCTTGTTTTCTATCTAAATTAAACAGAAATTGAGTATAACGTCTGCTTTTTCGGGTTGCAGAACCAAAGATTAAAAGACAAATGACAAAACGTCGAATGACAAAAGGTCGAATGGGAGAATGGGTAAAAGATGACTTGGGGACAAAAAGGGCAAAAGCACAAAAGACCGAATAACCAAACTAGCAACAAATGGTTGAGAATTGGAAAAAAAAAAACCAATGGACAAATTTCGAGAATAAATTGAAATCAGTTTTCGGAATAACCATTTATTTTTCCTACAAACAAGAATAGTCCATTCGAGTATATTTTTTATGTTCCATGGCAATAATTATTAAGGTTTCATAAGCAGTATCGTTCCATTTATCTCTACTCGTGTTTTCAATATTCCATATATAGTTAAATTTCGCCAAATTTCGTTCATATTTTAATAAGTGGTGATCCTTGCATCGATCGGTTTGCTTTCGTAATTGATTAGCTTCAGTGACTTTAACTGTGAGGTTAAACTTGCTTCTTAAATATTTTTCTTTGCTTAAATCACTGTTCGTTTTTTCGGGTAGCTAAATGAACCCTTATCAATATTGATATTCAATATTCGTTGCCAAAGTAATTTGATTGATAAACAAAACGTGAGGAAGGGAAACTCTAAAATTGGTCTTCTTGTATAAGGTATGGATTTTTATCTCTTTCATTATTTGTTGACGTACTGCCAATAATTAAATCAATAATAAAAAGACACCAAATTTATTTAAATCTAAGTGTGTACTTTTGATTTTTTTTATCTACGGCGGTGTCTATTATTCAACTTCTTTCTTTTTTTTTGCGTTTCAAGCTTATTGCTTTCACAATTAACTTATCGATTGTTATTTCCAATTTCAAACAGTATAGTTGATTACGTGCTTCTTGCAACAACAAAAAATATGATTAGTTAAATGTATTTGAATCCATGATGGGGACTTCATCAAAATATGCTGGTAAGAGGATCAGCATACAACACCTTACCGGGGTTTTCTCTGAGGTTGTTAAATATATGACGACGAGAAAAACATAACCGGTAACATTAGAAGTTGTGTCTTTCAAACACCTTTATTTGGAAATTGATTTCTGTCACATGTAGCCTTTAGGAAGTGTAAAACAGAAATTTCACATCGCTAGAACTGCACTGTGCCATCGGTGGTATATGAACACGATCAAGCGCGCACTCTTTTGCCTGCCAAGGGGGTACCCTTCCCCTTGCCTACCCCGCACTGGGGTAGCTAGGTAAGAGATCGATCGAATGCCGCCTTTCGGACGCTCAATTTCTACTACTTCTATTCAATTTCACAACCTGCCGTGCTCTTACCAACCTATCAATACTTTCTCTTCACATCTGTGGTTCTTGCAGAAATTGCTGTCCACTCCTAGGGTTGTATATTGATAAGAAGGATAATTCTAATTTTAAACATTATTGTTGATTATTGCTGACCAGGCCGGGAAGCGAACCTACCCGAGCAGAACACAAAAGCATATGAATACCTAATTTTGATCTTCATAACTGGCCTTGGTATTAAAGAGCTCAGATTAAGAGGTACCTAATTACCTAAGCAAAATACCTAAGAATTGCAAGCAAAATGTCTCTAGAATAACTAAACTTGATATTCCGGATACCTGGGTAAGTATCTGGTCACCTTAGAGGTACTATTTTGGTATTGTCTTACCTCAATTTGGTATTCGTATAACATTGTGGGAACAATTTTATGGTATTATCCTCAGGTATTTTACCTCTTAATCTGAGCTCCTCAATACCAAGGCCAGTTATCAAGCTATTCGCTCCTGCTCGGGTAGCCACCTCCAGCATGGTGTTGCTTTTTAGCTGCGCCTTTACTGACTGAGCTAAGGGCCATTTACCCCCCATTAAACTGGATCTGTTAATGATTAAACACCTGCAGTTATTCAGCAGTACCCGAGCAGAACACAAAAGCATATGAATACCTAATTTTGATCTTGAAAACTGGCCTTGGTATTAAAGAGCTCAGATTAAGAGGTAAAATACCTGAGCAAAATACCTAAGAAATGCAAGCAAAATATCTCTCGAATAACTAAACTTGATATTCCGGATACCTGGGTAAGTATCTGGTCACCTTAGAGGTATTATTTCGGTATTGTCTTACCTCAATTTGGTATTCGCATGACATTGTGGGAACAATTTTATGGTATTATCCTCAGGTATTTTACCTCTTAATCTGAGCTCATAAATACCAAGGCCAGTTATCAAGTTATTCGCTTCTGCTCGGGTACCCGAGCAGGAGACAACAACATATGAATACCTAATTTTGATCTTGAAAACTGGCCTTAGTATTGAAGAGCTCAGATTAAGAGGTAAAAGACCTAGACAAAATACCTAGGAATTGCAAGCAAAATATCTCTCGAATAACAAAACTTGTTATTCTGTATACCTGAGAGGTACTATTTTGGTATTGTCTTACCTCAATTTGGTATTCATATAACATTGTGGGAATAATTTTATGGTATTATCCTCAGGTATTTTACCTCTTAATCTGAGCTCTTAAATCCCAAGGCCAGTTATGAAGTTATTCGCTCCTGTTCGGGTATTATCATTCCTTTTTGTACTCACACCTATTCACCACCCATAATGAAGTTTAGTTTTTAGTTGACTTCAGAGCATTTGTTTACATTCCTCCAATTTGTTCTTTTATACCGAATATCGAGATCCCCGTGTTTAGTGTCCCGGAAGTTTCAATAAGTTTGGTTCGTAATTTAGCAAAAGCCACGACAAATTTTCCTTTTATCTTTAGCTTCTTCCCTTTAGTGCTTTCGTGGCTTAGTCGATCCATAGCTCCTTCATTTTGTCCACGAAATTATTAGCGCAAACATTTGAACGTTAGGAGGATTGGCGGTCTTCGGTACAACGTTTATCTTTACCTGGTCCATCTCTTCCATTGATCTCTTGAAAGGATAGGCTGAGTCCAGATCCGGCCAAAAGCCACATTCTGCTTTGCGTGATATTGTTTGATGAAGGCGGAAATTTCCGACAGGCACTTCGTACTGTATATCTCTCAGTATACTGCAAGCCCCGAAGGAACGAACAGTGGCTTGGACATTCCCTTCTCACTGATCGCCAGCCACAGAAGGAACTTCTGTAACTTGATATGGGAGATATATTTACCTCCTATTTGAGGTACGTAAAATCCCCGGTCCCATGCCAATCGTTGCCGTCATGCAGGTCATGTCATCCATTATGACCACGACGTCACGCTTTGCCAGAAACATATTTTTCACCAGCACCTTCTGTCGCTCCTTCTGTGTGATTACCTGCTGATCTATTACGACCGGCCTCAACTGATGCTTCCGCATAACAATGTTCACCGTTTAGCCGGTTCCACCAACTGCTCGACTCAAGCCACATAACGACTTTCTCTTCAGCTTGTGCTGCACTTTACAGTTGCGTAAAATCTGCCGGCCAGCATAAGCTTCCGTTCAATACTCTCGCCTTTCTCCAGGAAAGCGATGATGTTATAAATTCCGGATCAGCTATATCCGGCGGTCGCTAAGTGCCTTACCATATCACTTCTTTGCTCCTTGTGGAGCTGGAGCAGTACGATCAAACCATTGAGTGTAGCTACATGACTGTGATTGCCATGATGGCCGCAAAACAACTAATAACGCTGTCATTTTTTTTCTGTACACAATAAGGCTACTACGATTGGCGATTGGCAGAGGTGAATTCAACACCATCGCTGGCTGCCAACTGACTCACACCGGACATCATGCTATTTGAGCATTGCGCGTTCTCGGCTGGGTAAGATTGCTATGCTGCTAAGTAACCGGTTGCCAACTGGCTTACGACCGGATAGCATTGTAAATATCCCCCTTTCCCCTCCAGACAGGAGCTAGCATGCGTTACTCCGCTTAGTACTTCTTTGTTTTGAACCTACACAGAAAAAAATCTGAATTTTCATTGTGATGTAAATATCAGAGCATGTGAAATTGTATTTCATTCCACACGAAACATCAACTTGCATTAAACAGTTCTAACAAAGAAGAGCTTTTGCATACAACATTATCGACATTGTATGGAATATCCCATAACTTTACACGATTTATAATTTAAATGTGTGTGTTTTGTAACGCTCCATTTATGTGCATGATATTAAACAGAAATTCACACTAATTTTTCGAGCTGTGTAATATGAGTCTACAGCACTAGCAATACTGGGAATGGCTTCCTGGGAAGTTAGTTGTGTTACGGTTGGTCAAGTGGTTTTCTACCAGAAAAGACGCCTGCCGTGAAATCGTTGACCAACGCCCACTGGTTTGTAAACATCTACAGACTTCACCAAAACATGCACTGCTCAAAAAAGTAGTGTGAATTTCTGTTCAATATCATGCACATAAATGGAGCGTCACTAAACATACACATTTAAATTATAAGTCATGTAAAGTTCTAGGACATTCCATACATTTTCTATAATGTTGTATGAAAAAGCTCGTCTTCGTTAAAACTATTTCATGCAAGTTTCTGGTTCATGTGGAATGAAATACAATTTGACATGCTCTGATATTTACATCAGAATGAAAATTCAGGTTTTTTTTCTGTGTGGAGACTTCCACCTGCACAATAGCTGTGCAGGCCATTCGGGTCACCAGGCATCGGCATCAGTGGAATGTACCGGCGCAGTTTGGAATTTCTCAGGAGACAAAGAATGGTAAAAACACTTTTGCAACAAAACATGTACATTTAAGTGTACTTGGATGCACATATAAATATATAATTAATTTTTTCAGGCGCGTAAAATTTCTCCTCTCTAGCACTTCATTTGGAAAATACAGACTACAGCGCCGTATCTGCGGCAAGATCTGGAACTATATTATAATAACAAAAGGCGAAAAATGGCGTACTGAGAAACTTTGGTGAAGACGGCAACTCTCTACAACTAGTCTGGAATGTTTTTATGCAATTCTGTTCACACATCGAAATCAGAATTCTTTTGTAGCAGATTATCGGTGGCTAATGTTACTGCAACCCGGTTTTTTCACCACTAATGCATTTTTGAGACCATAACCTTTCAAATGGTGCATAAACATTGTGTCTAGGTTGAAATTTCATAATTCTAGAAAGGGTTAAATTTCTTCTGCCCCTTGCTTCCCTCGCCCTCCCCTTTCCTACCCCTTCTTATCCCTTGAGCTAATCATCACATTAGCGACACAAAGCGAGTAAATTTCGAACACATACCAATCGAACACGATTGGCCACGAGAACAATTACACTCAAGAAAGCCATGTCTTAACTGATAAGACTCTCTAGACGTCTTCCTTCGGAAGGGAAGTAAAGCCGTTGGTCCCGGTTCATATTCATGAGTCGTTAGGTAGGGTCCAGGTGGTGGAGTCGTCTTCCTGGCGTCGGTGATTGTCACCATGTGAGGAAATAGGCCGACGTAAAATAAAGATTAAAAAAAAAAAAAAGACTCTCTAGATATAGCGCACACATTGTAAGCTCATATGCACACTAGCGCCGCATAGTGAGTGAAATTCGAACACATGTGGCCATCATCCAAGAAGGCCTGGTCATTAAGACACGTTTGCGAAAGTAAGCAATGTGCTATTTGGTCAGGCTCTCGAGATAAAACATAAAATAGCACATTAACGCCTCGTAGGGAATGGAATTTTGAACATATAAGGGTACCTGACGGAAGAGTTGCTGAAGGAAGCAATGCTCTTACTGGTCATGCTCTCAAGATATAGAATAAATAAACTGGAAGGTCATATGCACATTAGCGCTGCGTAGTGAATTAATTCTGAACATATACGGAAGGGCTTGGTCACTAGGATAAGTTTGTTGAAGAAAGTAATATCCTAACTGATAAGGCTCACGTGATATAGCACCTCATATCCACACTAATGTCACGTAGTGATTGAACTCCGAACGTATGTGACGTCCATCCGGTTGCACTTGGTCACGATGGCTATCGAAATATAGCATAAACAAAATAGAAAATTCCGAACATATTTTTTTATAATCCAGAACAGAAGTGCTTGGCAACTAGAACAAGTTTGCTCAAGAAAGCAACGTCCTAACTAGTAACCCAAGTAACACGAAATGTTTAACTGTATGCATTTCTGCTTTAATATGACATATAATAATGTTGCCATTCCGATGACTGAAAACTTTCTAGGATACAACTATAGGATTGAAGTAGTGCGGAAGGTGGAACATAATTTAAGTTTGATAATAGTCATGAACAAAACCATCTTTGGCTTAAGTAATACAAATTATTGTCGGTTTTTAAAAAGGTTTGGGTCTAGGTTTGAACTATGAACTCCAAGCTTACTAGATCGCTCTTCTTACCACTCGATCATTACAACATGTGAGAAATTGAACATTTGGAATCCCCTTAAATCATACCACCATGATTTAAACAAGCGCCAATGGGATAGGATAATTCAGTTCTGGCATATTAAAATAAGCGATTAAATTAAATGGATTTGCTATACATTGATGATCGGTCAATTACACTTCAGTGTTTGCTAGTACGTCATCATGCTAGCATTTTTACCCGTGCAAATAATGTTTGATCGTACAAGAAATAGGCTACTGCAATATTATGTTGTTAATTATACTGGCATCATTGAACTAGGTTCTTGAATGTTTCAGCAGTAAACATAAATGATACCCGAGCAGAAGCGAATAACTATATAACTGGCCTTGGTATTGAGGAGCTCAGATTAAGAGGTAAAATACATGAGGATAATACCATAAAATTGTTCCCACAATGTTATACGAATACCAAATTGAGGTAAGACAATACCAAAATAGTACCTCTAAGCTGACCAGATACTTACCCAGGTATCCGGAATATCAAGTTTAGTTATTCTAGAGACATTTTGCTTGCAATTCTTAGGTATTTTGCTTAGGTATTTTACCTCTTAATCTGAGCTCTTTAATACCAGGGCCAGTTATCAAGATCAAAATTAGGTATTCATATGCTTTTGTGTTCTGATCGGGTATAAATAGATATTTGGTAGTTTTTAGTCTTAGTTAATAGTACAGGAACGGTAATTCAACGTCCAATACGACATGCACAAAACATACTTGACTAATTGTGTTGGAATTTGACATTCCAAAAATGTTTTTTTTTTTTTTGGGTTTTTTTTTTATTTTTTTTTTTTTTTTTTCTACCCGAGCAGAAGCGAATAACTTGATAACTGGCCTTGGTATTTAAGAGCTCAGATTAAGAGGTAAAATACCTGAGGATAATACCATCAAATTGTTCCCACAATGTCATGCGAATACCAAATTGAGGTAAGACAATACCGAAATAATACCTCTAAGGTGACCAGATACTTACCCAGGTATCCGAAATATCAAGTTAAGTTATTCGAGAGATATTTTGCTTGCAATTCTTAGGTATTTTGCTTAGGTATTTTACCTCTTAATCTGAGCTCTTTAATACCAAGGCCAGTTATCAAGATCAAAATAAGGTATTCATATGCTTTTGTGTTCTGCTCGGGTAGGACAAGTTTACTCAAGACTGATATGTTCTAACTGGCGAGGCTCTCTAGATATCCTAGATATAATATAGGATGAAACCGATTACCCCTTATCCCAATGCGTCACTGCACTTATTTACAGTAACTCGAAAGTAAAGCGACTCTACCCGAGCATAACACAAAAGCATATGAATACCTAATTTTGATCTTGATAACTGGCCTTGGTATTAAAGAGCTCAGATTAAGAGGTAAAATACCTAAGCAAAATACCTAAGAATTGCAAGCAAAATGTCTCTAGAATAACTAAACTTGATATTCCGGATACCTGGGTAAGTATCTGGTCACCTTAGAGGTATTATTTTGGTATTGTCTTACCTCAATTCGGTATTCGCATGACATTGTGGGAACAATTTGATGGTATTATCTTCAGGTATTTTACCTCTTAATCTGAGCTCATAAATACCAAGGCCAGTTATCAAGTTATGTGCTTCTGCTTAAGAGGTAAAATACCTGAGGATAATACCATCAAATTGTTCCCACAATGTCATGCGAATACCGAATTGAGGTAAGACAATACCAAAATAATACCTCTAAGGTGACCAGATACTTACCCAGGTATCCGGAATATCAAGTTTAGTTATTCTAGAGACATTTTGCTTGCAATTCTTAGGTATTTTGCTTAGGTATTTTACCTCTTAATCTGAGCTCTTTAATACCAAGGCCAGTTATCAAGATCAAAATTAGGTATTCATATGCTTTTGTGTTCTGCTCGGGAACCCGAGGAGGAAACAGCATATGAATACCTAATTTTGGTCTTGGTAACTGGCCTTGGTATTAAAGAGCGCAGATTAAGAAGTAAAATACCTGAACAAAATACCTAAGAATTGCAAGCAAAATGTCTCTCGAATAACAAAACTTTTTATTTCGGATACCTGGGAATACCTGAGAGGTATTATTTTGGTATTGTCTTACCTCAATTAGGTATTCGCATAACATTGTGGGAACAATTTTATGGTGCTATCCTCAGGTATTTTACCTCTTAATCTGAGCTCTTAAATACCAAGGCCAGTTATCAAGTTATTCGCTACTGCTCGGGACATTATGCATTCCGCTCCTTCGTCACCTACCTTCTTGTTGTCGCGAAACTTGAGCCATCCGGACACTATAGTCTGATCAGCACCAAGCACATCTGCTCCATCACCAACCATATCTTCACCCGTCGGGCTGCACACGCTTCGGGCTGGGGAGCTGAATACTCCCGGTTCCCCCAATACACTTTTGGCCGGACTTGAAAAGCCTCCGAAATTTGTGTGATCCATCGGTGATTTACCATGCACCGGGGAGCTGAAAACCCCCGGTTCACCAAGAATACCTTTGGCCGGTGAACCAGGCGGAAATGGTTCCTTTCGTCGCAACAACGGTGTGCTTTCGCAGGAACTTCCCCCACTGCTAAGCCCCCCACTGCACTCAATCTTCAGCACACTGGCACTGAACTGATTTCGAATAATGTTTTTCCGCATACAGCTGCTGCAGTCCGAGTCACCCCGTTTCCGCATCACTGCCATCATGGGTGAGTTTTTCGAAAATTCACTTTCTATTCGATGCACGCATCCTGTGGTGGAACTTTCGACGGCACGTACCTTCTGAGCACAAACACAGTCATGCACCTGATTGAACTTTCTCGATACGATGGGCGAATCACTGAAGTCGACCTCGTCGGGTGCCCCACGTCGGCCACACAGGGGCGAGCTTTTGTCTCGAATTACACCCTGTAATTTGTCCAGTCGCCTGTTTGGCAACGGAGAATTCTGTGCACTTTGGCTGCCACTTTCAAGCAAACTGTGATGATGAGGCTCCAATCGGCGGGGAACGTTGGGTGAATTTTTGCACGACTCGGAGCCGTGAAGATTTCCGAGCATGGTGGCCACCGCCAGGGCCGGGTGTTCAATGCACCGTCGCGGTGGGGTCGTTATCGGTGGCTGGTGGTCGGACATTGTGTTGTCTGGAAAAAAAAGGACAAGATGAAAAAATGTGGTCAGAACCATTGAGGGGTAAAAGCGTTAAAACTATGCTGTGATAAATCATATGGAGGATTTTGTTTGGGAAATGAAAAGAGTGTATATTTATGTCCCATTGAATTTGATTCTTTGCAGCAAATTCTCTACCAAACCGTAATCATCATCTGGTGAATTTTGTTCAATGAAAACACATATCCAAAATACTAAACGCGTCAAGGCGGAAAATCGTTTACCCAACTGAGATAGACGTTATTCACCTTGGTTCGAGATGCTCAAACGCATCCTATTGGCACCTGAAAACCGGTATCAAAAGGCGATAGCTTGGCTAAAATTCAATGCATAAAAAAGATTCTCAATCCAACTTCCCTACAACAATGCAGAGAATCGCCCGAGCCATCAACTGTCCTGATGCTGCTCCCCCGATTCTCGATATCTACTTGATGTAGGCAGGGAAAGCAGCGATAGTATTTTCAATGCTTGTCATTTCCATACCTCTGAAAGTCGTTTGACTTCAGTCTCTTGTAGGTGAAGTACACCCCCGGAAAAGTCGTACATTGGAAATAGAACGCACCGGAACCAGCAGAACGTGTCGAGTTATATGCCTTTGGTCTAATGCCTAAGCCAAGTCTACCAGCTCTGGAGGAGTAGCATTCAAACTGTTTTACAGATGAATGACTAACTGAATGGGAATTGCTTCTGAGAACTATGGACGTGTCGTCGTCTGCGTGCATCCTACCTGTGCTTTTGGAAAAGATGTCGTATCCTCGCTTGGATCGCAGGCTGTCGTTTCGTTGTGTCTCACAGAAATGGGGAATAATTATGGCTATGTCCGTATTTATGAGTCTAGACCGTTATAAAGTGCCAGATAATAGGTCTCTCAAATGATTCCGAGCTGGTTGGATGAAATTGAGCTGTGGCAGCACTTGCTTTTGTGATTCCAATTATGCAGAAAACAATATTAGCTTCATTAAAAGGCTCCTGCCACTGAGAAGTACATCTGCTTTTGCGGGCAGGGAAAATCTTTTAAATCAGTGTCTCATTGAGATTTTATGATCATTAAAAGAGGTTTCCTTTGTCGCAGCAATTGGAAGGAATGGGTTTAGGTTGTGAAGTGTGTCAAAAGCAGGAGAAAGCTATTAGGTACTTGGTTTATACGACAATGTTATTTGCAGTATTTGGAGAAGAGATTAATAAAGGACTGCTAATGCTTAGTCTGCAGATGAACAGTAGTACAGAAGGCAGTTGAGAGTTTCGTGAGGCAAAGAATGCGTCCTTGGTTCGAGTACTACTATATCCAAGCCCTTCGCTCAATTTTCAATACTTCTATTCAATGTTTACAACCTGCCGTACACTGACGGAACTATCAACACTTTATCTTCATATCTTTCATTTCTAGCAAACATTACTGTTCACTGTTGGGACCTCATGGTGATGAGCGAATATCTCTTTCTACATCATAATCGTAACTTCCGTACGGAGAATACAGACATAACAATTATAGTTAGTGGTTCAGTTGAAAAAAGATGTGGAACTTTTCGAGACTTTTCTGGGCATATAATTTTTCAAGCAGGGGTTACTACGAGCACCATCGCGACCCGGTAGAGAAAGATAGCTGGCTTACAAATATGGTATTTCCCTCCCGGTGAGACGAAGAATTTTTCATAATTTCATCGAAATAATGTCATAAAGATTTTCTTTTTTTTTAAACTAAATAAAATATAACATCAGTTGTTTTGAAATATGTATGTATGTATGGTAGCCACCATACCTTCTAGAGCTTGGCTGTCTTGTGCAAAATTGTAGAAAAAGTCAATACAAACAACTTTGCTGAAGACATATGAATTGTATGTTTTACCCAACTGGAGATAGAGAGCGTTTTCTAAAGAACTAACCTGCAAAAACTCATTGTTCACTGAAACATTTTGTTTTTAATTTTAAGGACAATATAATGTTATACAAAGTTATTTGAAATATCTAAATATAAAACTTTCAAGAATATACTATACATTTTGTGTTTGTCAATATTTGTATTCATTACATGTTACTATTAAACCGATTTTTATTTCAATTATTATTACACATCTATATTTTCAATGCCGTTTTCAATTTTAACTGCATCTTTTGCTAGCAGCAGCTGCTTATCATCGCCAGACAATGTTAGCTAAGGCTTTTTGGGCCAACCACGGACGCTTGTAATCAATGGATCTGATGATACTGGAAAGGAGATCACAATTATATATCGCAACTTTATTTGCTCCTAGTTGCTCATAAGCGTGGTACAGCCTCCACAAATACGACGAAAAAGACGGAAAAAATTCAATAAATCATCCCACTGAAATAACGTAGGTATATTATATTTTTGAAAGCTTTGCTATCGGAAAAAAAAATGTTGGGAATCGCGAATTGCACGGTGTCTGGTATCATTAAACGCTTCGAAGAACGTCTGACTGTTTTTTTTTTTTGACGTAGGACTACGTCTGTGTTTTCAATACTGGGGTACACGAAAAATATAAAGGTTTTGAGCGTTAATAACTAAGTCATTCCACGATGGATTTTCAAAATGTTTGCACCAATCGATCGGAAAATTTTCTACGCTTCGATTTAAATATTAAAAACTATTGATTTTTACATCCAACTATCGAAATTAATGCAAATATAAGGTGATGTCTTATAATGCAGATTTTTCAAAGTAATTTTTTTTTTGTCTGGATTATCGAGATTTTCAGCCTCGGGCTGGTTCATCTCCCGTCGTAGTCACTCAAATACCTCTTTTGGGTATTTTCGTAACTTGTCCGGGGGTGAGATTCGAACTCGTGACTTTGGCGTGAGAGGTATGGATGTTAACCACTACGCCGGGGTCGCCCCCTTCAAAGTAAATTTACCAAATACACAGTACTTTGCTAGCACAGACTTCATGTAAGGAACGTCTCCTATGCATCAGGAAAAGATATTTAACGGGGACACGTTAGAATTTTCTTTCAGTCTTTCAGCGATCTCGAAGATGTTGAGTCAGCGCTCGGCTACGCACCATCAAGTTGACCATCGACCGACTCTATTGCCAAGTAACATGTCTGGCCGTGACAAATTTGCAGTCGGATTGCAGCTCCCACTCGGTCACACTCACCATCTACTCTGGAAGGGCTCTCGTTTACTTCGCTGCGGTGATGGGATATCTGGCCGGTGAAGTGCTCGAGATGACAGGAAATGCCAACCCGCGACAACAAGTAGACCAAAATCATATCACGTCACATGCAGCTGGCCATCCCCAACGACGCAGAGCTGATGAAACATGTCCGGTGTGAACATTTCACAGCGTGTTGTATTTTTCAGGCTGTCCTGCTGTACAAGAAGACCGAGTGAAAAGCCCAAGTTCAATTGGAACCATGCTCTCCCCGTCAACTAAAATCCGTCTTTTTCAGGACGAACAACATAATTTGCCTATCTAAAGAGTTTGTCAATTTGAAGTTTCTCTTGCGTTCATCAAAATTTACATTCCCACGCACCGGCTCAACATGGCATAGCTCGCGTCTCGGAGTAAATGGCCAAGCATGTTTGATAACCAACAAACGAAATATATGTCCATATCTCGACTCTCTTTGGTTAGGGGTTTGGTCCTGAAAAGGGCATTTTTCTTTTGTATAAGGTCATGTGAATTTAACCTCTGAAACCATACAGCGTGATGATTTCATTTCCTCGATGGTGTCTGCCGCAACTAGTGAGGCCCGTCCCCTTTTGTAAAATTTGTTTCGCATTGCCTTTGTGTTACCGCCTTCCTTCCATTCAAAGGTACCCGATGCCATTATATAAAGAAGGCCCTTGCATGGCTAGCAGTCATTTGTGATATGTAGCAGCTCGAGAAAAATCAAGAGGAAGCCAAAGTCCCGCACGAACCGCACCGGTTTGCAGTTACCAGTCGCATTCACCGTCTGCTCGGGAACGGTAACTACGCCACGCCGAGCACGTTGGTGCCGGAGCCCCCGCCTACTTCGCTGCTGGCCGCTGAAGTGCTCGAGTTGGCAGGAAATACCAACCCGCGACAACAAGTAGACCAAAATCATACCACGTCACATGCAGCTGGCCATCCGCAACGACGCAGAGCTGATGAAACTTTTCCGATGTGAACATTTCACAGAGTGTTGTATTTTTCAGGCTGTCCTGCTGTACAAGAAGACCGAGTGAAAAGCCCAAATTCAATTGGAACCATGTTCTCCCCGTCAACTAAAATCCGCCCTTTTCAGAACGAACAACATAATTTGCCTATCTAAAGAGTTTGTTAATTTGAAGTTTATCTTGCGCTCATTCAAATTTACATTACGACGCACCGGGATTAACATGGCATAGCTTGACCGTCGCGTCCCGGAGTAAGTGGACAAGCAGGTTGGACAACCAACAAACGAAATATTAGGAGTTAATTCGATTGAAACTGCAACACCGCTGACTGACCATGTGTACACATATTGTACTTCCTAGTTGTACATAGCGGTTTAAGTAAATTAGGTTGGTTGCTGGCATTGGCAAGCACTGTGGAGGGCGCATTGGCGAGCAGCCTGTTGCCAAACAGGTAATCGTTTAGTTCGTTGTTGCTAGAAAGTGGCTTGTTATGCAGTCGGTTGACCCAGCCAATGGAGAACGCTTAGTCAGCCGATCGACACAACCACGAGGAGCAAAACGATAAATATCTCACAAAAGTCCATTTTCAGGGCTATTATTTTATGATTTTGGAAAGAAGGTTATACTGAACTACTATATTTGTATGAGCATGACGCGTTGAGTGTTAAAAATCCGCAATCACTATGTCTGTACAGGCAGAACGGTATTTTTCGGAATAGAACCATCTGTGTTTAGCGCCACGGTCCCCAAATTTCGACAGAATGCCAATAACTATTAAATTATGTATCGCAGGTCGCTGGTTGCTGCCATGTTATGATTTCCCTATTACAGACATAATCCTCTTATAACAAGTTGTTTAATGTTCTCTTCAAATTCCAATCAAAACATAAGAGTGTTTTAGTTCGTTTTAGTGCGTTGGATTGAGTCCCTACCTTTCAATAGGATTTCAAATATTTTTAGGAAAGTGTTGTAAAGTGAAAGTGAGATGTCGCAGCATAGAGCTAAAAAGTATATGCGTGCATCGCTCAGGCGTTCGAAGGAGCAGCAATCAGAGCGTCCGCCGAAGCAGCCAAGAACCGCTGCCGAGAGAGCTCGTTGTTATCGGGCGAACAAGAAAGCGGCCGAAGGTAATGCGTCTCCATCTACTAGTTGGGACGCTGGAGAAGGCCCTTCAACTCGAGGTAGGAAATCTTAAATTTTTTTCGTCAAGAAAAAAGCGGGTTTTTGGAAAGAGGGTTTTTTTTTATAAATTTTTTAAAATGTCATGACAAATATATACACTGATAGGCAAAATATAGTGCCCACCTCTTCGTTGTTTTAATTTCTCTCATTTACTTGGTTCAAATTAAAGTAAACACAATGTATTTTTTTTATTATCTTATTTTTTATATCTTTTTTTAAGTTTCACTTATGGAATACTGAAAAAAAAGGAGTTTTACTTAAAGAAAAAAAATCAATTTGTGTTGAAAAAAAACAGTGACAAAATAAAGTGCCCACTTCATTGAGGCTACAGAAAACATAAATTAAAGTAAAATAAAAGCATTTCAATAATTGATGTGTCCTCCTTTGGCCTTCAGGACCTCCTGCAGGCGCTTCGACATGCTCTCGACCAGGTTCTTTAGGTGGTGTGGATCTAGCTCTTCCCAGGCGCGCTCCAGGGCTTCAAAATAACTATTTTTATTGGTAACACCAGTTCTGTCAACCCTGGCATCGAGAATCGCCCACAAATTCTCTATGGGATTGAGGTCCGGGCTTTGTGGAGGCCATTCCAGCGGTTTGATCCGACAAGACCGGAAGAAAGACTTGGTCTTCTTGGCAGTATGCTTCGGGCCGTTGTCCTGCTGGAATACGAACTTCTCTTCAAGGCCCGTCTGGATCAGCGAAACCTCCAGATTTTCTCGCAGGATGTTGATGTAAGAATCTGCCGTCATTATCCCGTCGATTTTCACAACCCCACGAAAAACACCCCCAGGCAATCACATTTCCTCCTCCATGCTTCATCGTGCCTTGGATGTGGCGCTCCTGAAGCTCCTCTCCCGATCTGCACCAAACACGAATCCGCCGCTTTCGGTTAAACAGCTCGAATTTTGATTCGTCCGTCCAGAGAACCGTTTTCCAGAACTTTAGGGGCTTATCAGCATGCTCCTTAGCAAACTTAAGCCGTTTGGCTTTGTTTGCCTTGCTGATAAATTGGCTCTTCCGAGCAAGTTTGCTATTCAACCCCTGTGCTACGAGACGGCGACGAACAGTTCGACCGGAAACTGATAACTGAAGGGTTTCCAGGATCTCGCGGACAGTTACCTTCGGGTTCTTCTTGACTTCGCGCATGATCTTGGTGTCCGTTCTCGCATCCGTTTTCCGCTTCCTGCCTCTGCCAGGGCGATCCACCACTGATCCAAACGTTTAAGCTTCAGAAGAATTTTGCCAACCGCTGCCTTACTGATACTGTACTTCTTAGCGACAGCCCGGTGCGATTCACCGTTTTGCACATCACGAACGACCAATTTTCGGATACACAAGGGAATTGCTTTCGAAAGCACTGCGTTCTCCATTTTTTTTTTCAATTGAATCAAATGCGATCACGTATACAAATGCACCAGGCTCAAGTTGCTTCAAAACATGTCAAAATATCAAAACATAAACAATCGAGGGGTCTTCCGATGGAAACTTATCGAAAACATATCGATTTTTGAAGTGGGCACTTTATTTTGTCACTGTTTTTTTTTCAACACAAATTGATTTTTTTTTCTTTAAGTAAAACTCCTTTTTTTCAGTATTCCATATGTGAAACTTAAAAAGAATATTAAAAATAAGATAATAAAAAAAAATACAGTGTGTTTACTTTAATTTGAACCAATTTAATGAGAGAAATTGAAAAAACGAAGAGATGAGCACTTTATTTTGCCTATCAGTGTATTTAAGCTATTTTAAATAATAACATGAGTCGATTTTTAAACATACAGACAAATTATTAAAGGATTATTTAATTCCTGCACGAAAGTTATCGTTTAACATTGATAAAATGAAAATGATATTACCTATTCTAGAATTGATTTTACATATTCTTGAAAGAATATTGGATATTGAACTGCATAAGTTACATATTCTGGAAAGAAACCTTGTATGAACTTGTAAATAAAATTCGAATTGTATCGTCATTTAAACCAAACGGCCCTTTTCAGGGCCACCAAATGCTTTCTAAAGAGTGAACAATAGAATTTTCTAACATACTTTCTAATGCTGGTCTAACGTTCCAGACAGCATCCACGCTATTTTGGCTAGGCTAGCAGTCAAATGAAAATTTGAAAAATAGCGACCGTCCGATTAATTGAAACACAGCTTCAATCAGTTGGAGATTTTTGCCACGGTCAAAAAACAAATATCATTATTAATTGACTTTGAATTCCCATACAGACTTTCAACAATCTATAACGTAATAAGGATAATGGTCTCCAGCTAGTCAATCATATCAACATAATCACCACTGCCAGCACAGCCGTTGCCCTTTCATCATATCAACATTTGAACCCTGCCAAATGATTTCTAAAGAGCAAATCGTAGAATTTTCTAACAAACTTACTTATCTATGCCAATCCAACGTCCCATTAGAACAGCACTTACGTTGCAATATTACTATGTAGTCCTACGTCAACTTTGCGTACAACCCCATTGGGCTGTCCCTTCTAGTTTTTTATTCTGTTCAGGACATAAACTTCTGCGACCAGTAATTTGATCTATTGTTATATATCCCGTATCCTTTGTTCAGTGCATGTCAAGTTACTTCATAAATATTGATAAATTAGGAAGTCGGTGTTGTTACAGTTGTCATTGTTTGTTATGTTGGCCATGAATCGACTTCTATTGAAAGTTTTCGCTGTGTAAACCCTTTGAAGAGTGAGAGCACTCTTCAAAGGCACGCCCTTTTATCAGTCAAAACCGGATTCATCGCAAAGAAAACGAACTACGATTCCGATACTGACCATGCATCAGAACCCTAGTCATAACCAATTCAAACTAAAAATCTTCAAATAGAAAATGAAAATTCACATAAATGAAGACTAACCCTGTTTTCCTTATTCCTAACTCATCCTCGGTGGCTCAATCCAAGTATCGTCACTTTTCACAAGACATAAAATGTAATAAGGACTTTGACTACAAAAAAAACACATATGTTCCCTAGTTTGAATAAATTCGGCCTAGAAAGGTGGTAGATCTGATACCCCGTAACGCACCACGAAAAGGATGATCTATCAGCGGTACGGGCGTTACGTCTGTTGATCGGAAGCGATGATCCGGAAAAAAAAGCCGTCAGGTCAACAACAACGATCACACACGCGTGGATGGGGCCTTTAGACGAAAACCGAATGCCTCAGTTTGAGATGTGGCTAAAAAGTTGCATGTGAGCAAGACTTTCGTGCAAAATAACAAAACTCGAGCTGGACTACGTACGTTTAAGATTCAGAAGTCCTCAAACCATGGAGAGAAACAGAATACGATCGCAAAAAGCCGTGCCTGGAAATTTTACGACCTGAGATTAACGAAACTACACTGCTGCGTAATGGATGACAAGAGATTTGTGAAAGCGGACTTCAACCAGATTCCAGTAAACCTGTATGTGATTGCCAAGGATAAGTGTGATGTTCTCGAGAACCTCAGGACACAGAAGATGTCGAAGTTAACCAAAAAGTTCTTAATTTGGCAGCTTCTCCCTCTTTTGAAGGCTCACGATGGTCCGACGATCTTCTGGTTGGATTTGGCATCATGCCACTACACAAAGGACGTGCTAGAGTGGTATAAGGCGTATTATGACAATTTCATGCGGAAAAAAATTCTGGGCCACTATGAAGGAGCACATTCTAAAGCGACCTAAAGTGGTGAATAATGTAGAAGAAACGAAGAAATCATGGATTAATATGCAAAAAAAGTGTTGATTCTGAGGTCGTTCAGAACCTTATGGCTGGGAATAAGACCAAGGTTCGCGCATTCGGATATAAAGGCGAAATAAATGGATGATACCTAAACTGTTTTAATATACATTTAACTAATCATGTTTTTTGTTGTTACATGAAGCACGTAATCAATTATAATGTTTGAAATGGAAATATTCGTCTTATCAACATGTATCCCTAGGTGTGAACAACAATTTCTGCTAGAACCAAAAATGTGAAGAGAGAGTATTGATAGGTCCAAGAGCACGATAGGTAGTGAAATTGAATAGAAGTAGTTGAAATTGAGCGTAGGGCAATGATGGCAACGGTGAATTTTGGGCTTCCGTCCAATAAGACGCGATGGTGCTGACATACAGCAACCCATAATGGCGATTGGCTGTGATATGATGATGGTAAGCAGAAAAATGGCGAATCGGTGCGACAGAGCGCAGCTGGCACCAACAAAATGGCAGTTGTTGGAGGTCAAATGCCACTTTTTGACTCACTGGTAGCTCACTGGAAAAGCGCATTCTCTGCCTTTAATTAATGATACATTGGAGACGAACAACTTTTCAACATGCCGAAAGTTTCATTTTTGGCTATTGAGAGGTTTGCTAACTCCTCTCCCTTATGCGGCGCCTGTCGGTGGGTTTCTGAAGCATGGTGGGGAAGTATTTTGACATTTTGCCCGCAGTGCTCGGCTCAATCGCATCAATTGAGTTCGATACCGGTCCTCAATTGGTTTCGCTAGGTTTCAAAAACTCATAACAAATAACACCGACCTGGTCCCACCAAATATACAGCATAACTTTCACAGCGTGAATATTCGGCTGACCCAACGTAACCGGATGGAATGTTTTTTTTTTTTTTTGGTTGTTGTAATGTATCCATTTTCCATGACCAGTCGCGATGCGATGAAGAAACCCCTTCCTTTTTTGCCGCTGGAGCAGTTGTTCTGAGAAATCGATGCTCATTGTTCCTTTCAAATAATATGAAACCCAAGTTCCTTGCTTCTGATTCATTCGCAACACATGCAATCGCTTGGAAATGGTCTGACGGGTAATTCCTAATGCTGGAGCAAGCTCTTCTTGCATTTGGCACGAATCTTCATCTAGCAATGTCTCCAATTCATCGTCTTCGAAGGTTTTGGGCCTTCCTTCACGTGGATGCTCGTCAACTTCAAAATCGCAGTCTTTGAAGCGACGAAACCAATCACGGCATGTTGGTTCGCTTGAAGCAGCATTTCCATATCTCCGTGGAGTTTTCGAAGCGCTTGAGCTGCCTCGAATGGAAGAAGAAAATCAACACTTCCCGCAAATGACGATTGTTTGACACAAAATTAAACATTTCACACAACCAGAAGTGTATAATGCAAACAAAAATCTTGTATGTGTCAAAGCGGTTTGTTTACTGTATGTCTAACCTTGGTTCATGACGCTTTGGATATGTCAAAATCGACTAACTCTTACTGCTAGAGCCATCTACTGCCAAACAGCGAGAACTTAGTTGTGCACCTAATATTTTTCGCATCTTCAACATCGATGAAACTTTCATTCTTGCGGTAGGTTTTGAAAATTTGTAAATAAATCATGCATGTCATCATACATCATACATTTCACACAAAAATAGCCCCTATTTCGTCGCGTGTTTTGTATAGACTACATAAAAAATTGTGTTATTCGTTACGATATCCAAAATTCCTTCTCCCCATAAACGTGACGTAATTAATGGACGCTCCCTAATGTTTTTTAATAGTTATGGGCAGTCTACAAAACATATTTGGCTTAGATTTGAAATGCAACGAAAATGTAAAAGCTTCTGGGAAGGTAAGTGATATGATATGATATATTTGGCACTTAATCTCCACAAAGGTTGCACAAAAGACCCTAAAAATGAAGCCCTCTAGGGTTTTCAACCCTTAATATAGATTTTCATGGATAATGTTACTACTATTTTCCTAGATCTCGATTACTTGTCTTTGCTGTCTACTTCAGATGCATCACTTTTCACAATTGTCCCAATTTTTCGCAACGTTGGTTCTGTTCATAGTAAAAATAAACATATATCTCATGTATGCAGTGCACCTACATTCCCGGTGTATCGTCTATCAGGAATACAAAACACCTCTGCCTGTAACAAGGATCGCACGTATACGGACGTGCCTCTCGGGTGTCTTACATACCTAGCGAAAAGAAAAAATTCTCGTCCAACTGTTCTCTTAGCAGACATTTTTATTGAGCCAGTCCTTTTCCTATTTTTTTTCAGTAGTGAATGAAAGACCACGCAGAGCATTGCAACTCTCCTTGGCCATATTGCTGGAAAGGATTGCAAAACAGCTTTCCCGAAAGTAGATCTTCAAGCTCTAGGAATACTTTACAAAACTTCTCAAGTGTTGCATCGTGCCAGGCTGCACAAGTCCTGTTTCAATTGATTGCTCAGAAGAGGGAAACTTATTGCTATTGAAATTTATTTCAAGCGAAAAACTGGTTGTCCAACGTTAAAGACCGTTTGCGCTGGGAACTACTTATTTCTTGTGATGATTCGATTTTAGAAAATCGATTTTAAATCAATAGCTCAACAACAATGGAAGAACAGCCAGTAGACGAAATAATAACATTACACCCAAATGGGATAAGAGGAGAAAAACAGTACACGTTTGCATACTGGAGTAGTGAAATTAGATTTGCAGAAACTGATTGTGAACCATGCTGCAGCTGTATGGAGGCAAGAGTGTATGTTTCACCCAGCTCAGGTGTAACGAAATGGAAAAGCAGGGAAGCACCAGATAGAATTTCGTTGAGCGGTGGGAACTTCCGAAATTTATAGCACTCTGTTGTTTCTCGTTTCCCAAATTGAGTTAGTTTTGGCTCTGCCCACACCCTCAGGAGAGAATGGATGCCCCGCTCTGGTTTGACAAATGGGGACACATGGTGGTCGGAAATGGGGTTGCTTCGGATGAAAAATCCACTCGTCATTGACCACCTAAAAACGATTTATCAACATTCTTCTATAGTAAGAGCACAATCGCACAATCACCGCCCATCGCATGGCATCGAGTTGACCTTTCGGGTGGCCTGCAAGCAAATTTCCTCCACGTCCGGGTTGCTTCCTCACCAAAACGGAGACGTGCTCGGAAAGTGTGCACCTGATAAATCCTTCGGGTTATTTATGACCATAAACTTTCTGACAGCTCGTAAAGTAAGTAAATATATCACACGTTGATCCTTTCCATCACTAGAAGACGGCAGACGTCAGCACGTTTGCCACGATGTTTCGGAAAATGAAAGTCATTTACAGTTATGGTGGTAAACATATTCCTGATTTATGTTCATATCTTATTTTCCATTGGCAGAATTGCAATATTATGTTTATTTCGAACTGTATAAAATTGATATTATGTTTTTTTTTAACATTCCATCAATTTTCTGCGTACCACCAACTTATTAAACAAAAATGGAACGCTAGTTTGCAAGAATTGTGGATGCTATTGACCGTTAAATATATGTGTTCATATAATCATGCACTCTGTAAAGAAATATCAAAACAATAAAATCCCACCTTTTGAATTTCCAGACCTGCCTAGGGATCGAATCCAGCTGCCTTCAGTATAATGGCTGTTTCTTGGCCGACTTAACTGAGAAAGACCCTGAAGAAAGCCCCCGAAACGTGAACCAGCAGGCCAGTTTCTTGACCGATGTGATGATTTGCAAAAAGTTGCTCCCCTCAAGCTTTTCATGATTGTATCCTAGACTCGACCCTCAAAGGATGTAATTTACACGCCAAACAGAAAAAATAGTATCATTCTTGAAACATTAGTTCCCTCTTCAGCAGAAGAAATTTGGAGACCGGTTTCTGCTCTGCCGTGTTACGGTATCTTGAGCTTGGCTTTCGCCTAATAGAAAAAATGGACGACGAAGAACAAAAAAAAACTCAGAAGTAAAACTCATTTTCGTGTGGTAACAATTTAATTGTGATGATTCGCTAACGGTTATATTCCCAGTGCTTACCAGCAAAAACTATACAATCATTGAGGGTTGGTTAAGTGGAGATACGAAGCAACTTATTGCGTGTGTCAGTGGGATATTAATGGCAATTTCTACTCTAGCAAGTGGTACTTGAGTGCTGAGCAAAAAAAAAGTTATTTTCTCGAGCATGACACGCACATTGTATGACGAGCAATCTAAGTCGAATCTATCAGAAGGAAGGTCCAAAAACTACTCTTATTTTAACAAATGAAATGTTATGGTGACAGTGAAAAAATCCACAAATTGATGCTGGCAAATTAACATCGTAATGAAACTTTGCTTTTATCAAAAATCACTTTAAAAAAACGATATTACGAGCGTACTATTGAAATGGTTGTAATTGGAAAACTGGGAAAATTTACACTAACACTTCATTTATATAGTTTTGTTTTCATTGTCTTGATAGAACATTATGTGGAATACTCATTTTTCCATTAACAAGAAAAATAAACAGCACATTGTCTTTTCAATTTACTGTCATTGATAGACAGATAAGTTTTAAATTTGATGTCACAAGAATACAGTTTTTTTATCACTTTTGATCCGATTGATTTTAACCGTCAAAACGACCAAAACGACAGCAACCTGAGTAATCATTATCAGCAACATCATAACATCATAACACATCGGTCAATAAGTCCTAGGCCTAACAACCAGATGGCGCCACTAATAAAATATTTATATAATTTTTCAAAAGTCCCAACCTTCAATAGATTACTGTCAAAATTTCATGACGTTTGGTTTATTATTTATCGAGTTACAGTGGTTTGAGTGACGCTACTTTTGTGATTCTTAAAAACGATGGATTCAAAGCAATTTGATGGGAAAAACACCGTTCAAGCCCAAGCTTGGCTTGAAAAATGTTATCCGGACTCTGCTCTATCAAAAACGACCATCAAACGACGGTTTGTCAATTTCAAACGTGGTCGTACGGACACCGATGATGCTGAAGCCCTGGTCGGCCAGTTATTCCGGAAAATATTGAAAAAACCCTGAAAATTATCATGGGCAATCGCAAAGTGAAGTTGCAAGAGATAGCTGACACTCTGAAGGTATCAAAAGGTAGTGTTAACACCATCATACACGAACATTTGGATATGAAAAAGCTGTTTTCCAAATGGGTGCCGCGTTTGCTCACACCAGAGCAAAAACAACAACGAGTCGATGATTCAAAGAGCTGTTTGGAGATGTTGACGCGAAATAAGAAGGAGTATTCGCGTCGATACATCACAATGGATGAAACATGGATTCACCACTTCACTCCGGAATCAAATCGGCAATCTGCTGAGTGGCGTGCAGACAGAGAAAGCCGTCCAAAGCGTCCAAAGACTCAAACATCGGCTGGGAAGGTGGCCTCTGTATTTTGGGATGCGCATGGAATTTTATTCATTGACTACTTGGAACGTGGAAAAACAATCAACAGCGACTATTACATCGGTTTGTTGGATCGTTTGAAGGCCGAAATCAGCCAAAAAAGGCCTCGTTTGAAGCTTCATTATCCAAGACAATGCACCGTGTCACAAGTCAATAAAAAATCTAAGTTCGTAACGGCTGCAGAATGCTACGAGGAAAAGAAGATATTAAAGACCGTTTTGAATCGGCAGCATCGATTCCTGGCATTCGGTCCATGCATGCTGCAAATCCTTCCGGAATCGATTTTGTACTAATGAAACCAGTTTCCATCTCAACAAAAGGTTCAATTTTTAAAATTGTATCAAAGAAACGCTCACTAGGGATATAAGGAAAAGAAAGTAAAAAGAAATCATTGCGTAAGGCTAGACTTCTGGCAGGTTTTATGTGTAACCTTTAGTTACTAAGTCTTCAACGTGTTCAACCTTAATTCAACCTGTTCTGCTTCACGTTTCAGCCTAATATACTAATCAATAACTGCCTGAAACTTTCCTCTGGCAAGGTCCACGTCATCAGCGAAGCAAATAAATTGAAAGGATTTGTTGAAAATCGTGCCCCACACGTTCCATAACACCTTACAGTGTAATGTTGAACAGAAGGTATCGCCTGGCTTAAGAACTTTGCGTGTTTCGAACGAGTCCAACAACGAGTACCCCTCCACCCTCCCCTCTTCACATAGCACTGTACACCATTCATCGTTCCCTTGATCAGTCTTGTCGTTGTCGTCCATAATCTTCCATAGTTTTTCACGATCAATCGTATCGTATTTAACCTTGAAATCGATGCATATGTAGGTGGTACGTAAGAACATGATATTTGAGACATTTTAGGATTTTGGAGTATCTGCTGCAACGTTAAGATTTGTGTGTATAGCCCGTCCACAATTTTTGTATATTGGGTATACAACTTCCTCTTTCTTATTTTTCCACTTCTCTGCTCTAGCTGTTCTGTATCCCAGTAGTCAATTTCCGTTCCGATAATATCCTTCCCGGTTACCTTGTTGTTCTTAAACTGTTTGATGGCATCCTCAACTTTGCTCATCGTGTGAGTTGGCACATCTCTCTCGTCCGCCATTTAGATGAAGCTATTTCTTTTACTGTCTTGATGTTCCACCACTGCACCATTCAGGTATTTATCGTAGTGCAAAATTCCTGCAGTACTACAACTTGCGTACGCTCAATAGGTCGAAAAAACTTCCCATGAAATCGAGAAACTTGCAGTTTCATGTTCCAAGTTTCCAACCGTTAGTCAATTTTCGTCGCCTGGTCTATGTTTGATATGTATCGATTGTTCCACTCCGTATTGATACTGTATGTTTCCTGTACTCATGATTAGCTTATAGAGCTTGCGACAACTCTCTGTCTTGCCGGAGGACTATCGTGCGTAGCACTACTTAGAGTCTCAGGCTGACAAAAGGACGAAGAACAGCCGTCCCTAACATAGGGAACAGACACTTGGATAGCCTGCCCTCTCTTCTCTCTCACCCCCAAACCATAACATTCCCTCTTCTCTGCTTAACCGAGCCCTAAAGGTGTCGTTCCTTAAGCTCTTCTCTGGATTTGCTTCAAACGCTGACACGGTTATTTTGCTTGTTGAAGAGCTCAAACTTGAGCTCATCAGTCCACTAAAACTTCATCATAAATCCTTTCGATATGTCTGCATGCTTCTGATCAAATTTCAGCCTTTTGGCTTTGATTGTTTCACTGATGAATACTGCAATTTCGTTGGCTGCATCTCAATATGTTACAAAATTATATACCACAACTAAAGAAACACCATAACACAACTATAGCGTTTGACACACAGTGGCGTAACTGCTGGGGTGCCTAGGGGGCCAGGCCCTCTCCGGAATTCTTGTAAAGTTCTTGTAATATGGAGATAGAAGTTTATTCATTACCGATAATATATTCGAAAATGTAGTTTTAGAAGTAAGGTAAAGATATAATCAGGTAAATTTCTGAAATCATAATATTTCTAGGGGTTGACCTCAGTACCACTAGTTGTCGACAAAGACTGCATAATGGGCCTGTATATCATCCCCAAGAAGTAATTGTAATTATTGAACTATTCACAAGACAGTATTTCGTCTTATTCAGCATTTCAAGCTTATTGCTTTCACAATTGCTTGTTCCCCACTTAGTGTTCTAAACGCACTTCCACAGTCATTAATTGAGAGCCTTCGATGCCAGGTACCATTTTTGCATTAGTATGATTGTGTGGCAAGTACAATCATACGCTATGCCCAGGGGAGTCGAGAAATTTTCCTTTACGAAAAATTCCTAGACCAGACCGGGAATCGAACCCAGCCACCTCCAGCATAGTACTGCTTTGTGTCCGCGCCTTTACCGACTGAGCTCAAGCTACTGTCAACATAGACAGTATTTTGAACGTCGTTTCCAGGAAGTGTTCGAAATAGTTATATAATTGTCTACTTAGACATCTTTAATTAGAAATTGGTTCAAAGTTGTTGGGTGCAATATTGAAGGGATGGGTACTATGACATGAGAAATGCTACATCTTTAATAAAATACGAAGACAAAATACCTAATACTTCAAATGGTGCTCACGCGGTCGGTATTTGCTAGTGTGATCATGGAATTCGTCTTAGAAATGGGGAATGTTGAGAAAGGGTCCAGCCTTGACAAATAAGCTGTTATGCACCTCCCCCCAAGAAAAAAAATGCAACACATAGCCTAATAGCATTGTGATTAGGCTATGTATTCATTTCCAATGAAATGAAATAAGTAAAATAAAATACATAAAATATCATAAACATTGATGTTTCATAAAAATAAACATCATTGTTTTTGATATTTTATGTAAGGTCTGTATCCGCAATAATCAATCCGAACACCTCAAAACATGGATAAAACATAAATTTCGCATTATATTTCCGTCGTAGTAGTTTATTTCAGATTCATGGGATGTGTTTTAACAATTCGTGAAGACAAAACATAGTTATTCGGTATTTGCATAAAATTTTCGAACTTTGCGCTTAACTCCGTCAATGAGGGTTTGTACAGACTCTTCAGAAATCGTAGAAGCCACCTTTGTCCAAATTTGCTGGAAGTGTTTGATGTCTTTGATTCCTTGCTTCTTTCCAGAAAGCTTCCACTTCATCAGAACCCAATATCTCTCGATTGGTCGTAGCTCTGGATAATTTGGCGGGTTTGAGGTTTTTTGTACAATGTTCACTTGATTTGCTTGGTACCACTCCATCACAGTTTTACCATAGTGGCATGATGCCAAATCGGGCAAGAACAAAGGTTTTTCTTTGTGACTATTGATGAAGGGTAGCAATCGCTTCTGCAGACACTCATTCTGATAGATCTCCTTGTTGATTGTGCCTGTAGTGACGAAAGATTTACTCTTTTCGTCACACGTGCAAATTGTTTGTCACACAAGGTACTTTTTGGGAAATTTCGATGCCTTCTTCGTTCTGAAATGCTCAGTTGTAGCTTTTTGGGCCATAGCAGAATAAAAAACCAGCCCTGGAAGCTGCTTGAAATCCTTCAGGACATAAGTTTCATCGTCCATAACAACGCATGAAAACTTCGTCAAATATTCGCAGTACAAACGTCGAGCCCGTGATTTTGCTGCCAAGTTCTGTTTGTCATTGCGATTTGGAACTGTTTTTACTTTATACGACTTGAGTCCCAAACGTTGTTTTGATTTTTGGACAAAACCAGGCGGCATCCCTATTTTACGAGCCACCGTTCGAATGGAGAGATTTGGGTTTTTCGTTAATATCCTTTTCATCTTTCGGTCCATGACAGGATCAGCGCATCCAATGTTTTTGTCACTTCTCGGTTTCCTTTCCACCGTCAAAGGTTCCGAAAATGATTTGAGCACATCGCTTACAGTGGATTTAAGCAAATCAGAAGTTTTTGCAAGGTCCGGTATTGACAAGTCAGGATTTGCCGTACGGCCGTTCAAAATCCGCTCGCGCACTTGTTTTTCTTTCGTCGCCATATTGAATACTAAACAGGAAATGTAAACATCAATCAAAGACTTTTTCATCATAGACTCTCAGCTATACCACAGTGAAATTCATTCCTACGTTCAATATATCAAAAGTTACAATGGTTTGAAGGTGTCCGGATTAATGTGGATACAGACTTTATTTTATTCAACTGAATTTGGTGATAACAAAGTTTATCGAAGTTTTGAAATTAAGTAATTTCTTCGACTTTTTTAGAAATGTTTTTCATAAATATGGGGGACAAATTTTGCGGCACATGAGGCTTACTTTTATTGAAAATATTTTTTACCTGGTGAAACTTATATCTTTTTTTTATTTTCTACTAATAGTATAATTAATCGATCATAGTGATACTCGTCGAAACAAATATTTTTAATTTTTTAGGAATCAAACCATTTGAATAAAATTTGAAGGTAAACATCCGAAATATACTGCTTGTTAAAACAGTGTGTTCTCATCTGTATTCACTCTGTAGAGACAGAGTTCCGATTATTTTTTTTAAACGCTTCTCAATATTTCATTTTTATCAAAATTCTCTTTGCATTTCTTATAACACTTGCCTTACATACATTTATTCTTAAAATTTCTTCAAAGGATTTGATTTTCAATTTCTATTTATGACTGGAATAGTTCTTAAAATGCAATACAAAATTGTCATATTTGACATCCTCTATGTCAGCACTTAGAGGATAGATTGAGATGAAATTTTGATTACTTTTGAGCTACAGAAGTAATCTGAATTTTGAGTTATGTTCAGTTTATAAAATTTGATTTATTTTCTTTTACTATATAGTTTGTTTAATTTAGTTTCATCATTTATTTTCTTTGACAAAATAGTTAATTTCATAAGAATGAATAATTTTTCCGAAGAATTCATTCTTGTAGAACTTTTCAATTTTAAATTGATGATGAAATAATACTCCTCCTTTTAGTAATATGCTCCTTTATGAAGGACCAAAAACGTTTGGGTGGGCCCGTGAACAGAGACACTAACGCGAAACCCGCGAATATAGGGAAGAGAATCTCCTTCCAAAAGCATGTTCACACTCACCGCGGAATCGAGCCCTCGGTTGACAGAATAAACCCAATAGATGGGGTCGAAGAGCCCGCCCTCGTTCCGCAAAATGTTAACAAAATGGAGGAGGCAGTCCCATGCTCCCTATCCAAATCGTTTTACTTGGGTGCCTTGATGGTCCCTCCCTTTCCCCGTTGCATGTTATTTAATATTTAGCATATTTTGTACACAAAAAAATTAAGACTTCATTATAGACAAAAACGCTAATTTATTCACATTTCAAACTTTAATTATGTACAAAGAATTACAAATTACACATTTCACAAATTAAATTACATGACGATGTAAGAGAGCGAATACAGTAAGTCAAAACGAGAAGGTAATACGCGTATGTACAAAATATATCTGGCATCTAATGGATTGTTACTGAAAAATAATTGAAAATTAGATATGTATTAACATCCTATTAGTCCTGGAAAAGCTGAAAACAGTATAGATCATTCCAAATATCAAGGATAAAATTTCAATGAGAGATTATCTTATAATACATGTTGTAATATTTTTTCACTATACTGTTCTAGTACCATTTCAAAGATAGCAATTGGAGTGATCGAAGAGTCCAGTTTGATGATTTCTGAAATAAATGGCTTTTCTCACCATAATACCACTAAACACAATATTAGAATATAATCCTAAATTGCTGATAAGCACATGCCCGTCTTTTATAAATATAGTAGTTGAAGTTCAGAAGTGCAATTTTGAATTAAATGTTGTGCTGAAATGCTGAAAAATAAATTGAACCTTTGATGCCTGTCATGTTGCTCCAGGGTCTTACATGGTTTTGGAATGCAAATATGATTCCAAAGCGTGCTGAAATTATTAAAAAAATGAAAATGGAAAATAGACAATATGATTTATTGGTACACGATCTTCAGTCGCACCCCCTCACTTCGCTATTGTCAGATTGACAACATTGCCCAGGCTACGCCAACCAGCGTCTCCATGTTTCAGCTGGCAGTCTTTTGTGATCATATGACTCGTGGAGGCGTGATGTAGGAACTTGTGAGGACCAGAAGTCGGTCGCACCCTCCTTCGAAGTTGTCAACTCATCATTTGAAGACCAACTTTTCAATTTTAAATTATTTAAAAACTGATTTTTTGCCAAACCTTCTAACATGGCGAATCTGAATCAATTTTCAAATCATTTTGAAGACTGTACTTGAAGATTTAAAAATTCAACACAGTTCAAAACGGTAGATGCATTTGTTATTTTCGCCTATACTGTAGTTGTTTACATTCTTTTGACATACCTTCAAAAAATTTCGAAAAATTTCCATAGACTTTCAATGCCCTGGAATACTATCAATGTCAATCAAATTCGTAAGTTCAACCTCAAATTACCCATGGATGTTTGTTTCGAACTGCCTTGAAGTTCTCAGTAGATTTTTGATGAAATAATCCTCGGAATTCGCCTTCAAATTTTTTGAACTCTCTTTAGAAATTTAGCTCAAAAAAAAAACATGGTCGTGGAACAGTTTCCAACTTTTTCCATTTATTTTTTAGTTTAGTTAGTCATTTTGATAGTTATTTAAGAAAAAAAAATATTGGCACCCCTGACCACGGGTTATTGAGGACACCATACCCCAGGTATTTTCACACTTTTCTGCAAGGCGCTACAGTCACCTAGCAATACGTAACTTTTTTTAGTATACTTCGTTCAGTTACGTATTGCTGCAACGAACTTAATTTTGAGAAATTTTCTTGTGAACCTCAATGTCGCATGACAGGTTTTGGTCAAGTGAGAAACTGGCCACTACCGCGGGGGTACGGAACATGTCAGAGTGTGGACAATGTGGTTACTCAATTTGACTGACATTGATCTTGTTATCAATTTTTCATGTGATTTAAGGTGATGAAATGATGGGTTTTAAAACAATTCAGGCTGATTATAGACACATGATCCATATTCACCAGAACATTTCCCGGCGATATTTTCAGAACCTGATTGACCGATTGAAAAAAAAAATCAAAGAGCTTTTTTCGGACCCCAAAAAGCATTTGATGGTTGTTTCGCCTGGTTCGATCTGGTTATTGAAAAACTCCTGCGGTATGAACACTTTTCTTTGTGAGAAGAATAAAAAATTCAATTATCACTGCAAAGGTGGGTCAATCCGGTCTTTTTGACATCAAATTTGAACTAAGTCCGCCAAAATTTATAAAAGATACATGATTTTATAAAGAAATTCTCAGAAAAGACTATTTTTGGCCGCGTCTCTTCTAAGTTGGAACCACTGTGCAACCAGTATGTGACTGCGAAAGACAAGTTCGATGTTCCAGAGTCTCTCAAGAAACAGCAAATTTCAAAATTTCTAAAGAAACTCATGATTTGGCAGGGATTTGTTCGTGTGGTAAACGGAGTAAGCCTTTCGTGATAACTTCAACTGTAAATGGTCAAGTATACATGAATGAATGCCTGAAAAAAGCTTCCGTTTCACAAAAAACACAACGTTCCTACAATTTTATGGCCGGACCTAGCCTCTTGTCACTACTCCAAGGATTTTTTGGAGTGGTACAAGACGAATGTTGTCAATTTCGTGCCGAAGGATCTTAATCCCTCCAACTCTCCAGAGGTGCGGCAGAATTGAAAAATATTGGGCTTTATAATGGTTGATGTTTTTTTTTTTTGCGGAAAAAATGTCAGTTCAAGCGTTGTACAAAATCCTGGGTGGAATTGAAAAGAAAGTTCGGGCATTTGGGTTTAGTAAAGAAACCACAGCGAAATAAAAATACCTAAACCAGGATTATACATTTTATTTAATTCCCTGAATATTTCATGACAATCGGTTGAGAGACTTGTTTTTCAGGACGAATTTAAAGTGATGCTATTTAACTGTGGACACCCTTTACGTCACATACAGGTTTCCTGGAATCTGGTTGAAGTCCGCCTTCACATTCAAAACTGTTTTGTCTACCAACACCTCCTCTATGCTTCTTTAAAGCCAAAATTTGTACAAAGTGGCCCACTTCCTATAGGGGGTTGTGAAAACAATTTAATAAAACCTTTATAAGAAAAATCGGCCATTAGAAGAGTCACGCAAAAATTGACCTTTTGTAACCCCATGTGTCACGTTTTTTGTATGGACCTTCAAATTTTTTGTATGGATCGTCACGTTTTCTCGAACCCCCACTCCCCCCTACTGCGTGACATAATTAATGGACCTTCCCATAAGACCATAAAGATTTTGAAACTATTCTAGTGATAGATGCTATGACCACTTGAGAACCTTCATAAAACCTATTGGCTGCAGTGAAAACCAGCATGCGGCCAAATGACCATAGCTGTCAAACTTAACTGTGATATCGTGGTTGGTTCTTTTTGTTCTGCTTTGTTCGATCCTCTGCTCTTCTGATTCATTTAGCAGTAAATAATATCTGAGGAAAAAAGGCTGCGGGAAATATTGTTTCATTGCAAAATATCCAAAACAAATTGAGTTTTTTTAAAAGCGTAGCATGCTCCAAATCAGATGCGCATTTAATTTTATGGTGAATATTGGCACGATAAGAGCCGAAAATTAATGCGCCTCGGAAATTATGCGCGTTTACAACAACAAACACAAAATAAAAACAAATATATTCGATAAATTAAACATGAATTTCTTGAAAATTGATGAAATTCAATAAAGTTATCCTAAAAAGAATTTAGAAATTGGTCTCCGATATACAGTTCATTTTGCATTACATTGAAAATTTGATGCATTTATTTCTCCACATTTCTATTATTT